>JASTWK010000601.1:0-107385 GCA_030770225.1 Temnothorax unifasciatus
ATGCTCGAAATCCGGGCACAACGCTAATCATGCAGATCTAATAACACCGGCAGTCAGAATAAACCTGCCGTAATTTGTCAATGGTGTGATAACGCAGGACATTCCTAACAATTGCTGGAAAAAACAAACGAACAACGCGACGCGAACGGACCGAAATTGTTTGTCAGATTTGCAATGGTTTCGGGGCATATTGCAAAAAATCTGCCGCGGTAAAGTAGAACAAAACGACGCTACCAAAAATGGCGTTTATTTTTGCCGTTATTGTAAAGGAGAAGGCATCTTCTTGAAAATTGCGAATTGCGAGATGCAAGCAATAAGCGCAGGCAGCAATGAATCAGGGAAACTCCAATGGCCCCTCGAAGTCGGTGTGTGCAACAGGGTCCGAACGGATCTCACACCCATCGACATCTCAGAAGACACAATAGACAAATACGGTAAAGATACGACCCGTGACCGTAAACCTCGATAAAAACCGTCGCGTGCCGACCATTCAGGCAGATTTCGGTAACCGATTTCCCATGTTACCACTTTATGCTGGATATCCGGATCCGCCCGAATTTAATTAAAGAAAATTTTTGGTCAATAGCAAACGCCGTCAATCACAGTAAACTTTTGCAATTAAGCGGGATAAATGAATACCGGTCTATACTCTCGGAGGGTTATTTTACCATTATTCGGAAAACGTAACTTTTAACGTGGTATCAGATGATTTACCGATTCCTCAGCCGGTTTATTAGGAAACGACTTTTTCGAACAAACCTTTTTCAACATAGATTACGCGACGGGACACTTAAACGTATCAGGAATTAGCATACCTTTCTTTTCACACCGGAAACTACAATCACAGCCTTTCCACGGTCGGAATCTTTATTTTACATAGGATAGAAAACCCAGAATAAAATAGGATATTTACCGAAACTAAAGGTAGCTCATGGAATCTACTTGGGAGACACCATAGTAGAAAATAATTCAGGAAAAGCATATCTAAAATTATAAGTACCTTGGACGAAGAAATGGAAGTTCAGGTACCAACCCTGCGCCTTAAAACCATTGAATGAATTATTTGACCATTACGAAACACATATAGAGACGCATAATAACCAAGAAGAAATTGCAAATACACAATTAATTCTCCACACACAGAGGAGGATAATCGAATCCCTTGTAAAATAAGCATGGAGTAAGAAAGGAAAGAGGAGTAAATATTAATGAAAATGAAATTAGTGCCATTGCGTTAATGCGAAGTTAAACCATGAAGACGAGTTTTATGAAATAAAGATATCTATAAAAGAAAACAAAAAATTAAATAAAATTTTAATCTAGACATTCAGGGGGAAGGTGTCCAGAATCTTCACCCGAATTAGTAAGCCAAAAAATCTGGAGAGGGAAGTTACCAAACTCTCCTGAATTATTAATCCTAGAAATCCTGGAGGGGAAGTTACCAAACCTCTCCCTGAATTATTAAATCCCAAAAATCCTGGAGAGGGAAGTTACAAACCTCTCCTGAAATATTAAATAATTCCAAATCTCTGAGGGGAAGTTACCAAACCTCTCCCCCTCCGAAGATAATAATCCTAGATAACAGAGGCAAGTTTCCAGACTCCTCTAGTATATTCTACTCCGGTTGATTACGAGGAGGGAAGAAACCAAACCTCACTACGTAATACGACAGAATTTTGTTTAAGAGAGCCGAAAGATGAGAGCTCCTTAAATCATGAAAAAATATATTTCCAAGGGTTGGAATACCCATAAAAAGTGCAGATGTTAATAAAAACCTCTCAGGTTACTATTGGAGAATTATGAGAAGGTAAAATTATACAACCTAATATGGAAAAAATTATGAAGCTAACAGAAAAAGTAAACCGTCTTCAAAACTTTGGCAAGCGCCACAATTCGATTCCAGGAATAATGAAAAATTTTAGAATCAACGTAACCGAAACAACACCAATCAACGCCCGAAGCATCCACGGATAATGTTACTTTACGCGAATGTTTTGTATCATCCGGAGAACTTAAGAAGATAGGCTTACAGAGATTACGAAATTGTTACGACTAAAACATTTAAATAATGAAGAAAGAAAAGCGTTATGAAACTTATAAGTAATAGCCAAGATCGATTTCATATTCCCGGAGAAAAATTAACACAACGCATGTATTGCGACATCAATACCGACACAGATGATCGACCTATAAATACTCGACAATATAGATTTCCACAAGTCCACAAGGAAAATAAATAGGCAGGTAAAGGAACTGCTCGAGTCAGGAATCATAAAACCTTCTCATTCACCTTACAATACACCCATTTGGATAGTATCGAAAAGGAGGACTCTCAGGGAAACAACATTGGAGAGTAGTATTAGATTTCCGAGGTGTGAACGAAAAAACTGAGGGCGATGCCTATCCATTACCAATATTGTTGAAATCATCGATCAATTAGGAAATGCAAAATATTTCACAGTATGCGATCTCGCCTCTGGGTTCCACCAAATAGAATGGACCCTGCGGATAGCCATAAACTGCGTTTACGACCCCTAACGGCCATACGAATTTGTAAGAATGCCTTTCGGGTTAAAGAATGCTCCCGCTACTTTCCAACGATTAATGGATTTAATATTGGCAGGATAGAAGGTGTGTTTATTTACATGGACGATATTATTATTTCTGCCGCTACCTTAGAAGAACATGAAAAAAGATTCAATTTAGTAATGGAACGACTCCGCCAAGCTAACCTGAAATTACAGCCCGATAAATGCGAGTTCTTAAAACTGAAGTAACATACTTAGGACACATAATAAGTCGCGACGGAATTAACCCGATCCCAAAAATTAGAGGCCGTGAGACAATTTCCTAGGCCGAAAACACCGAAAAATATTAAACAATTTCTGGGATTAGCAGGATATTACAGAAGATTCATACCAAATTTTTCAAATTAGCTAAACCTTTAACAAACCTATTAAAATGATACGCCTTTTAATTGGACATCTGTTCAAGAAGAATCTTTCAAAATATTAAAACAAAAATTATGTCAGGAACCAGTCTTACAATATCCTGACTTTTCAAAACCCTTTATTTTAACTACCGACGCTTCTGGAACTGCCGTAGGAGGTATATTATCGCAAGGAGAAATAAATAAAGATCGACAATAGCATACGCGTCACGAACTTTAACTGACAACGAAATAAAATATGACACATACGAAAAAGAAGCCTTAGCAATAATATATTGTGTTAAACATTTTCGACCATACCTATACGGACGAAAATTCACTCTAGTTACAGATCATAAACCCTTGCTCTGGTTTAAAAACGCACAAGATGCAAATATGAAATTCTCCGTTGGAGATTAAAATTAGCAGAATATGAATATGACGTAGTATATAAGCAGGCAAGACCAACGTGAATGCCGATGCTTTATCAAGAAACCCGGTAAACTTTGAAGAAGCAGACTGCAACGTAATTAATAAAAAACTCTTAAATCCCAATGATCCGAAGATGCAGAGATAATTTCTAAAATGTTAGAAGAATCTGACGAGGACGAAGAGGACGAGGATTTCGATCTGTACCTCTCGGATGACGAAAAATAGAAGATTTACCACCTAATGATGACTCACCTGATGAAAATAAAGATTCTATACCTTTTACGCAGGAAGAACTGCGTGAGCCGCCAGAATCGAGAATTGTAGAAAGACATTAATCCACGACCTCCTAATTATTATAATAGAATACAAACTCGAAACCAGACAGCGAAAAATAATGATCAACAAGGAAGACCACCGGATCAGGGAGATGAAATCGAAGAGATAGAAGAAAGAAATGATCCGCCAGACAAGGAAAGCGACTTTGAAGTAACAAAATAGACGATAAGGAAAGACGAATCTAGCAATCTGGCATCCCAGCTAATGAAAATAAAAACCTACAGATAAAACCAACCATTATTGATAATCAAATACTCAAGGGCAATTAATAGAAACTCGCGACTTACTATTTTTACGTAAAGACAATGTGGCATACTTTGTCGACACTAATGGGAAACCATTAGATTCCGGATCACAAAAGCTATTCGAACGAAATGAGATCCCACGTTTAAGCCCGCTTACCTTAGGTGAAGCAAAGCCATAAAGTAAAAAAACTACCATATAGCACTACCCATCAGTGAAGGACAACGGGAAGGCCCACAATGACATAACGCAGATTACCACAGTTATAAAAAACTTACAAGACGTAGCCGATAGACTAAAATTAGAAACACTCAGTATCGCAAAAGACAGATATTGTCAATAATGTACCGTGGAGTAATATAAAATCGGTCTTACAATTAAATTTTACTAACTCAACAACCAAATTAATCATATGTAACGGATTAATTAAATACCCTCCTAGAGATCTCCGTTCTATTATAATCGGTGAAATGCACTGTTCGCCTACCGGAGGACACCGAGGCGTTACAAAGACATATCATAGAATTAAGCATAAATATTATTGGGAAAATTTAAAAGCCGACGTTCAACATATATACAACAATGCCTTACAATGTCAATTGATAAAAATTAGTGCGAGTAAAAACTAAACAACCTATGATAATTACTGACACACCAGGATCTTCTTTCGATAAAGTAGCAATGGATATCGTAGGGCCCTCTGTCCAAAACCGAAAGAGGCAACGATATATTTTAACCTTACAAGACCAATTAACTAAATATTGCATGGGAGTAACCCCTACCAGATCAAAACTTCCGAAACAATAGCGGAAGCCTTCGTGGACAGATTTATTTGTGTATTAGGGGCACCTAAAGGCAATATTGACCGACCCAAGGAAGAAATTTTATTAGCGATTTAATGAAAAAGATTGCTAAAATATTCAGAATTCGCAAATTTCGCACAACTGCCTTTCATCCTCAATCAAACCGGATCGTTAGAAAGATCACACCACGCATTAGGAAGAATATCTTAAACAATATGCAAATGAACAAAAGCAGTGGGATAGATGGATTAGTTTAGCGATGTTTAATTATAATACCAGCATACACGAAGCAAACGAAACATACTCCGTACGAATTAGTTTTCGGCAAAATAGCAAGAATTCCATCGAACGAACCTTTGGCCCTAGAAGATAAATTGGCTAATTACAACGAGTATTTAATAAATCTCGTCAACGCAACTTCATACTATACAGACGAACGCTCGTGAAAACGTTGTCGAAGCTAAGTTTAAATCCAAGAGATACTATGACAAAAAAATTAACCCTCGAACCTTAAACCTGGAGACCACGGTGTTTTTGCTAAAGGGGCCTAAGCCAGGTAAATTTGGAGATCAATATACTGGACCTCATGAAGTCTTAGAAATACTGAATAAAAACAACGTAAAAATCAGAATCAAGAAAAATAGCCGAGTTGTACATCCCAACCGATTGCGAATTTCTCACATCAAACTAGTTAACGAATAAACAAATAAATAAACAAATAATAATAAATAAATAAACAAATAAATAAATAAAAGGATACACTATACTATATGGACAATCCAATAAGGTCATATAAATTTCAGATGGATCCCCGGATTAAAGGAATAATCGCAATATTAATAATAACCATATGGATACGCCAAACTTACGGATAATAGGATAATGGACTGCGCTTCCCCAACTACAAACTTAACGACCTTATCACTATAAACGTTGAAGATTGCGATATTCCACTACCAAAGGTCAAATCTAGCCAAGTCTTCATACAATTATTGCAGCTCAACGAATTCGAATCTGTAAAAGTGATACAATGCAAGGTAGAAAATCGATCGTACGATTCGGAAATGTGGAATGTTTTCTCATATTCGGACGTTTTAAATGGAAAATATGCATATATACACGAAAGTGACCAGGGAGGCCTGCATACGAATGCATTATTATGGAACCCTCGAATTTAAGGAACATACATAGTGGCACTAAAAATCTAATCAGACCACCAGTCCGCCCGGCGATCCTAACTGGCGTTGTGGACGCCGACGGAAATGTTCTGGAGGATCCTATTCAGACCTTTACGGACGTGGACAAATGTTCTCGTACAGGCAACTATCACAATCACCCTACAAGATTACATTGCTAACGTTAAATTAAGCACTAACCGTATACATCTTAGATCAGGAGTGGTGATTTTAGTACCGGCCAGATGCACCGACATAGAAGGAGGAGATACCTTTTGGGAACCCATACCTAACGACTCCTGTAAATTCACTTCATATAGCACCTTATATAGAGGTTACGCGGAAAAGGTAATTGATGACATAAACGAGCACTCTCAAACCGCTTATACTGTGAATGCTGACGATACAGTCTTTGCTTTAAACCAGCACCGGGAAAGACTTAGCGTGTGGATATTCGCTCATTCGAACTGAGCACCCAAAATTAGTAATTTGGGAACCTCACTGAAATGGACATCGCCAAACGAACCGGCCGCGTAGAAAACCTCGACTTTTTACTTATATGAATTCGAAATTGTTTACGTAGAAAAAGCACATCCGTAATCAGATTAATCAACTGTACAGGAACATTTTACTACAACAATGTAACCTGGAGTTAAAATGTTGCAAAACGCTTTGGCAATAGCTACACAATCTCCCGACATCTTCGCCTACACTGTATGAAGGGGACCTGGATATATGCCCTTCTAGCAGGCGAAGTAATCCACATAATAAAATGCGTTCCGGTCGAGGTAAAATTAGTCCACACCCAAGAATGCTACGAGCAACTCCCGGGTTAATGTTAATAACAAGACCTTCTCCTAACGCCTCAAACACATGTACTACTACGGCACGGAACACAAATTAACTGTAATTCCTTCGCACCTCCTATGTACCTTTTGGGAGGACTCTGGTATAAAATTATGCCAAGGCCAGTAGAAACACTAGCACTTACAGTCATAAAACCCATGACCAAAACTACCTGGAAATACAATAGCCCTGGAGCACTCGTTACTAGCGGCATATACACACAAAAGGATCTAGAAGATCTAAAGGACCACATAATGTTTCCCGCTGAGAGACCCGCTGTCCTTAACACCGTAGCAAGAGGAGTAATGGGAGAATCAACCGTGCTGAGTGGAGGATTGTTCGCCAACTTAATCGACGAGGCTTCTATCGAAAAAATTGCACTCTCAGCTTGGGAAAATTTTTGGAGCAAATTTTTAATCTTTGGCAATATTAGCGCTGGCCTGCTTAGAATATATCTTTTTATAAGAGCCATTAAATTAATACTAGATACACTTGTACATGGATATGCTCTTCATACAGTATATGGGTGGTCGATATACCTAATAGGAGCAATATGGGACTCGTTAACTCAGCTTTTATTACATCTAGGACAAGGAAGGCCTAAAAAAACAAATGCCAGTGCACCGGCTCCGAAAAACGATTCGGAACAAAAAATGGCAGCTAGCGCACCACTCCATAATCTCGAATGGCAAGCAAACGTGCAACCTGTCGAGCCAATTAACGAAAAATCCGAACACACTTATCCCCTCCTCCCCTCGAAGGAAACCTCCACCTACACCTTTGAACTTAAAGGATAAAAACTTCTCTATCTCCTGTATCAACCTTGCCATTCTGAATCGCATGCTACGACATGTAAGAAATTTAATGTCAAACTGAACTAAAACTTCTCTATCTCCTGTATCAACCTTGCCATTCTGAATCGCATGCTACGACATGTAAGAAATTTAATGTCAAACTGAACTAAAACTTCTCTATCTCCTGCATCAACCTTGCCACTTTGAATCGCATGCTACGTCATGCAAGAAATCAAACAACAACATTCCTTTGTAGACATGGAAATCCAGCACATCGACACTCGGCTATTGACCCGCGGGCCGCTGAAGGTTAAAGTCATCAAAGTGGACTCGCCTGCTTCCTTCTGGGTCTACATCGAAAAGGCGCGGGAAGATCTTGATGACCTCGTGGACGACCTGACGCGAAGGATGACGCGGAGGGGTCATCTCCTCCACGAACGGCCTGACCACGTGCGTCCTGGCGAAGCAGTCGCCATCCACGAAGGGAAGAAGTGGCAGAGGGGGATAGTTCTCCAAATCAACAAAGATGGCATGGTCTCGATCGCTCTGCGAGACTGGGGACGAGTCATCCAAAGACCCATATACGAGATTTATATACTAGAAGACAGATTCCGTGCCTTCGACTGGCAGGCGATCCGTTGCGAGCTCGCGAATGTCCAGCTTGTCGGGCCCAAAAGGAGGAGGTGGTCCTGTAGGGTAAATAGATTGATCAAGCTCTTGATCGAACGACGCGGTGGATGGATGAAGATCTGTAAGCCGACGAAATTTGGAGACGAAGCCACACTCGTCAGCCTCAACCTGGAGCCCGAAAGCGAGGATGAGACGCGCGAGTTAGAGGGACTATTGATACGAATGGGATGCGCAGCACCCAGCACCCCAGAGAAGAAATAAAGGAGAACATGTGCATGTGTGTTTACATGCACACGTATGTATCTATATATTTAGGGGAAGAAGGAAGGAAGAAATGCATGTATGTTTTTATTACAAAGATTTTGATTGTTTGATTAGCTCTTGGTTATAAGTTTATAAATATATGCATTTTCTCCCCTTCCTTTGCATAATCTTAAGTCATATACACACTCTTGTCTCAGTTATGTTTACAATACTTATCCTTTTCTTAATATTATAAATTTTACATATGCGTCCCTAGTAATAGAATCGTATGCGTTAAGAATAGTCGTACGCAATTAATAGCGATATTCCTTCTCCTTATTTCCTTTAAATCACAAGAAATATTATTTTAATTGCATTTCTTGGCAAGATAAAAAAAAATATAAATAAATAAAATAAAAAAAATTTTTTTTTATTATTACGGAACACTATATTAGACTTTTACTCTGTAAAAGAAAGACGAAAGAATCAAGGAAGGGGTTTTGGTGGTCGCCTATTTCTTTCCTCTTTCTTAAAACTAAAAGACAGATACAAATACGAACCCTTCGAAACCTAAATAAACTACCAATATTCGCTTAAATAGAGAATCCCAACGAGTAAGATAGAGCAAGCCTATTGTGACCTTTTTTTTTCTCTCTCTCTTTCTCTTGCGTGTACCTTTTTTTTGTGTTGTAAATTTTTCTTTAAATTAGTTTTGGGCTTGCTCTACCAAACAATCTTAGATTTTTAAGTTTACCTCTCCCTATTATAAAATATTTTGCGTTCAACGTAGTCTAACATATTATATAGTCTAATTTGATTTTTCATAAATCATCATCCTTTTATTACTATATGCTTTACGTACATTTTATGATTGTCTCATAATTCCAGCCCCGAAAATTGTAACAGAGTACTATTTCACGATAAACTAATTTCGACATATACGAATTAATTTTTATTACCGTTTGTAATCTAAACTAAACCTCACCATATGCTTCCTTTTCGCATAAATATAACCGCGTAGGTATAAAATGCAAATTTTGAAAAATAGAGTGAAGATGGTTTTCTTTCTAAAAATATGACAAGAAAAAAAAATATATATATATATTAAATAAATACAAGTAGTATAAAGTTAATAGCCACCTGACTGTCAAATAAGCACGAGGCTCTGGCATTCCTCTCCTTGAATCATCTAATGCAAAAAAAAAAACCGCAAATCAAATTAAACAAAAATATGCGTCGATTACCAACGGCACCTATTCCGTTGGAAATTTCACCCACCTTATTTTCAACCTGCCACCATTGCTATGCAAAACGGCTGCTAGACAAATGCGGCAAGCTCCTCGTCGTCCTCGGCGGTGATCCATAGGATACCACGCCCAACCAGACGAGTACATAGCAATTCAGCTATAGTTAATAGGCAAGGTGAAATATCTGCGATATGTCATAAATATATTAGAGATTGTCAATAGGCCGGTAAGGCCTGCACAAAAACAGGGAGATGGAACTGCCGCACGGGTCAGTTGAAAAACTGCCACAAAAAAAAGGGACGCCTCGGGACGGACGACAGCCACGTGGGTAACCTACTCTAGGTAGTAATGACACAATTATTGCCCCATTAAAGAAAGGAAAGACAGCCTCACATAAAACCGAAATCTTACGCGTTGCGAATAACATTAAGACATTATCAAAATAAGTAGGAAAACATATATACGTATACATTAAATATTCCTCTTGCGCTTGAATGTGCATGTAAACCAGAATTACTATTCGCTAAAATCTTTGATCTAACAATCTAATACATACACATGCAGGCAACAGCATAAACGAGAAGGACGAAAGAATGGAGCAAAGATTTATGGAGGTCGCCCTTTTTCCTCCTTCTCTAAACAGAAATCAAGAAGCCTGCGAAAAACGGAAATCGTTTCTCAATCAATTAGCCTGCAAATGTTGTGTTACACACCCCCAACATTTGTCTAAGGCGGGGGGTGTTACGTCCCGCGAACTCCACGATTTCCCTTTTTCGCGGAAATTCCTATGGGTCTAAGATAGGGCGTAAGATTATGATAGATAAACAAAGCGCGGACGGTTATCGATCCGAGAGTAAGTCTTGATCTCCTCACATTCCTTTTTTATATCAGCTGGCTATTTGTTTGGGCAACTAAAAAGCAACCTTCCAGGTGACGGAATATTGACAGACGGGGCATACGCGATCGGAATTTTATCAAGTTAGTCTGGCCCATAACTATAACCCGGCGACACGACGCGCCAAAAAGGGGGGTTAATCACAAATGGAGTTTACTTGGGATCTTTATTGCATCATGCGCCTATGCCAAAACTACCCGCGCAATGTCCGACAAACAGAGACGAAATCTAAAACGTGGTTTTAGGAATCTAAGGGCACGTGGGGGAGGTTTCTGTTTGTGATAGGACTACAATTAAGATTAGAAGGATATGCATCGTCTGTCAACATTGGAACAGGGTCGCGGGATAAATAAGGGACCCTAATAAAAGAGAATCGGCGATAGTCGAAAGCAAATGAGTCACTGGAAGAATCGCTGGATTGCACCCCCGATAAGACAGTGGGGGCCTTACGAGGGGACTCACCAATGGAAAACCGGAAAAATCGATAACCGTCTCTAGCTTTCTAGGATAGGCGAAAACTTAAGATCTGGCCCTTGGGTGAGAAACGTCTCGCCCAATAAGAAATCCTCCAGATAAAAATTAGAAGCATCTTTCCAACCAGAAGTTCCCAAAATGAAAACTCGACACATCCCACACAAAATTCATCTCTTCCATCCCTTTAACTTTCCTATATAAACCCCGGCATAGGAGCACTCACGATCAATCATTCATCCTCATTCATCTTCATCTCGTGGACTTCGGCCTCCTCGAACCCTTCAGTCAGACTTCCAAGTTGAGTTGTGCGCGTTGAAATTGCGAGTGTTACTGAGGGACCGAGAATCATCGCGTTCGGCTACTCAATCCAATCAGCGTCAAGTAGTAAGTCGTACATACACTTCATTTATTATTCCCATTTTTGTGTGCCCAGAAGTCCTCTGGGTTAAACATTAATTCATAACCCTTAAACATTAATTCCCCTAACTCTCCAATCTCTATTACTATTACTCCTGAGTTAGCTGATTTATCGGCGGGCTCGGAGTGATCTCTACTACTATGTTGCTTCTAAGTTAGCTGATTTATCGGCGGGCTCGAAGTAATATCTATTCCTGTACTACTCCTGAGTTAGCTGATTTATCGGCGGGCTCGGAGTAATTTCTTTTTCTTACATTACTCCTGAGTTAGCTGATTTATCGGCGGGCTCGGAGTAATCTCCATTCCTGTACTACTCCTGAGTTAGCTGATTTATCGGCGGGCTCGGAGTAATCTCTTTTTCTTACATTACTCCTGAGTTAGTTGATTTATCGGCGGGCTCGGAGTAATCTCCTTTTCTATTCACCGCTGGGAACCTCACCAGATTCTCTCTCTCTTTAATTCCAACCCTCCAAAATCGAGTCGACTTCCCGCGGTTAACGGTTTTTAACAATTAACAAGCTATAAACTTGTAGTGGAATCGCACGGTCCCCCGGTCCCCCCCTTAAGAAATCTCGAAGGGCCATAAAACACGAGCGGGATCGTCAGAAACAGCAAGAGCGAAAGAAATTAGAAAAGGGACAAATTAAACCCGGTCCTTCGCGTGTCGCCAGCCCACCGCCCCTGTCGGCCTTTACGGAGGAGCCCGGTTGCTCACACGAGAGGCGGCCCGTTATCCCCCCATCGCGCCCCATTATTCTCCCATCTCGCCCTTTTCCCCCACCTTCTTGTCCGGTCTGTTGGGTGGCCCCATTCCGCGTGGTCCCCATCAACCCCGATCCAGCCACCCTCCTCGAACCCCCCGCTTCCCCCTCCTCTTCTCGAACTCCATCTCCGATCCCCTCGACCGCCTCCACGGTTGATATCGACCAAGAGGTGGATCCCGAGATCGTCACATTAGATTAAGCTACAAATTCCGTCAGATTTAAATTATTTATGTACATTTTCATCCTACACAATAGACACCTCATTAGTATATCTGATTTAATTTAATAACACACACACACACACCTTACGACATGCCCAATATTTATTCAATTGAATGTATTCAATTTTTATTTTTCCCCGGATTCACATTTGTTGTTCACCTAACCCATAATTATTCCTATTATATTATACCTGACAACACATTTTTTCTTGTTTGTTAAATACATGTAAATTTCATATTAGATAGTACCTTTTTTATGTCTATTAAGAATAAATAGCTATGTTAATAATATCTTCGTTTACTCATTAAAATAAGACCTTTCCCTTAGTATTATCACCCTAGTAAAGTCACACGAGGTCCGATCCCGAGTTAAAGGGATTAAATTCCCTGACTCAGAAGAGGACCGACGAACGCACCGCTCACGGAAGGAGTCCTACCGTCTCTACGGACGTTGACCCTTCCTGAGCCATCGAAAGTGCGTTCGGCTCGCGCCACGCGCCTTAGAGCGTGTACCTGCGAGCGATATTTGTAAGTATCTGGTTGCGTCCTTCCTTACCCCTACCCCTCTGGTTAGCCTTTCCTTCGCTTCCCAGTTTTCTTTATCTTAATCCTGGGGTTGGAATTAAAAAATCAAATACGATATTTATTATTGTAATTATAAATATTAACTATATATATAGAAAATTTATAGAAGATCTATAGAAGAGATATATATAAACTATTATATATAATATATATATATATATATCTATATATATATATATATATAGATATATATCTATATATATATATATATATATATATATATATATATATATATATATACACAAAATATAGAAATAACCCATACTTTGTAACTTTATAATTTTTACAAGAGGAATGTCTGATTGGACTTACGTCGAGCAAAGCCACTTTTGGATGATCTTCACCGCAGACTAATAATGCTAGATAACGTGTTTTGTACAGTAATCTGAATGATACGGATACTTGCCCGTTGGCAAAAGAATATAAGGCGAGATGTATCTATATGTCTAAAGTCTCTTTTAGGGGCAGCTTTGCTACTTCAAAGAAAATCCTAGAATACAAATAAAATCGATATATAAATTATAACGTGTATAATAAAATTCAATATATACATAGCAAAAAGTAAATACTTACTTGTGGCTGTACTTGCTGTGGACAGTCTTTAATGCTTCTTCGTGTTTCCTATGCAAGCTCTGATTTAAAAGATTGCAAATATCTCTTATGTCGTCAAGTTTATAACCGCTATAGTATTCTAATGTTGGATTCCATCCTCCCAAGTCCTTCATTAGCAACGCGAGTAACAACGCCGCCGCTGCCATTTTACTGTCGCCAAACCTGATCATTGTATAATCCATCAGAGAATGTTCCAGTATGTACCGAGCCAGAGTTAACGTGGGCATAGACACCTTGGCACACTATTTTCAGATAGTAATGATTGAATTAGTATGTTTATATAGATTCCATTTGAATAAGACGGATATTATATTGGAGAATAAAATATGAGACAGAATAATTTCTGGGATACCCGATATAAATTGTTAACTTTGTGTATATCTTACCCTGGCATAACGCCAAAGAAATGTGTAAGAGAGAGGTATTCCCAGGTCAAAATTGACTATTTTTAAAATACTTATTTCCATTTTGATCAGCTCCCTTTGTGTGTAAGCGCCGTCACATATGTACAAATCTTCTACCATTGGTGGTATTCTTTCCTAAAGTTAAAGTTAAGAATAAGTTTTTGTTATTGGGTTTACTGCTCGACATGAGCACAATTTTATAGCAGATTATAAAACTTACGTCAAACTTGCTCGCTATGAAAAGACTCGCAGCGCCGAGCAGTTGTAGAGTCTCTTTCCCGACTGTCATCTTTGTTAGGTATAGATCGACCAGTTTTACAGCCAAATATAAGGTCTCGTGATTCAACTCAAACGACTCCTGCACCTCGACCATCCAATCGACCAGAAGCGCTCTCATCCATTGCGAGAGGCATATTTGCCGATCCTCCATGTAATTGCCGATGGGGAATAGGCGTTCTCGTTCTTTCAGATACTCGAAGATGTCCATCGCATAGTGTGACACCTAGTACGGATCTAGCCAATTCTCGACATCAAAGTCCCATTCGACACCTTCGGGTAATTGTCTTATCGGTGGTGCCATTTTTCAGATATGACGAAACTTTAGTTCCTTATCTAATTGCTATAATTCACAAACATACATATAATTAGTTTATATCAAGATATATATTATACATGGTTTAATTTATATAGCGCATAATATAATACAGAATGTTTCAGAAATAAATTGTCAAATTTGAGGAGCATATTCTACTAACAGTAAAAATGGAAAAGTTACAAATTTTAAGTAACATCAAAGAAAAAGGAGACGTAAAAAGAAGGAAGATAAGAGAGATAAGTGATTTCGAAGTACAACAGATAGTATAAATGAATAAAAGAGAGAAGGAGGACACGTAAAATGTATATATGAAAGGAAAAGAGCATTTTTATTTTTTTCTAACTCTTAAAACTGGAAAAAATAAGTTGAACCGATAATATATTAATTAATAACTTACGATAATTCCTTCGCGTAAACGGGACCTTCGCGTAAACGGGATTGATCTCCTCGGCATCAGCTCCCTGCCGTCAATATATAAATTCGCGTAAACGGTTGATCTCCTCGGCATCAGCTCCCTGCCGTCAATATATATCGAAGTACAACAAATAGTATAAGTGAATAAAAGAGAGAAGGAGGACGTGTAAAATGTATGTATATATATGAAATGAAAACAGAGCATTTTTATCTTTTTCTAACTCTTAAACTGAAAAAACATAAAAAATAAGTTGAATCGATAATAACTTACGGTAATTCTTTCGCGTAAACGGTTGAGACTCCTCGGCATCAGCTCCCTGCCGTCAATATATAATAAATTCGCGTAAACGGTTGATCTCCTCGGCATCAGCTCCCTGCCGTCAATATATATATATAAATAAATATAGGTTAACCTGTATGTAAACACTCATCACGTAAACGTAGTATATAAAGTATATGAACAGTATAAAACATTTACCTTGAATTAATCGTCGCGTCGCGTAAAGAGTCACGGTCGGTCTCGCTCCGCGCGTACTACCATGTCTCTCGAGATAGGTTAACTTGAATCTTTTGAACTGACTGACAGCGCGCTAAACGCACCGTCTGCACTGCACTGCACTGCGATACTAACGCCGTTAGCCGCCAGTGTCGAGAAAGTGAAAGTGACGTTTCTTTGTTATATGTATGTTATATTCGGTTATATTGAGAGCGGTCGACGTAGAAGTATCTTAAAAATAAATTTTCACATTTGGACTTTGCGTCGCAATATCTCCGCTCGTAGGGCACGTAGCGGAATATTATAAGAGAAACCCCCCCCTAATTCGACCTCAAGCTATCGATCAAGCCTACTTAGAACTTGATCCGTTCACTCGTTATCGAGATCTCAACATCTCGAGTACTCGCAACCCGTCGCGTCGCGTAAAAGAGTCACGGTCTGTCTCGCTCCGCGTGTACTTGGCGCGAGACACTACCGTGTCTCTTGATTACAAAATCAACTCAATTATTAAAATTGGATATTATTATAACGGATTGAAATTGCATACGCGCAATCGCCGAATTTCGAATTAAAACGGATTAATGTTGTCTTTCCTAGCAAATCAGATTCAGATGGATTACAACCGATTTTATTGAATCGGTGTTTTTGTAATTGAACATTTTCGGCAGGGTTGCCATCGATGCTCTCTCCAAACAAAACTCTGATACCATTATAACCATTCTTCGTGAAAGTTTTTTCTAGTATATTTCTGTTTATACCTGCTTTAGCCATTTTTTGAATTAAATTTGCCGAAATTTTGTTCTGATATACTGATCGTAGCGAAGCTTTGTTAGCGGATATAATGGATTTTCTATTCTTTTCATTTATCATGTTTGTGACGCTCTTAGCAAACTTTTTGATCAGCAAATCATCTACTTTCAAATAATCGACAATTTTTTTCAACATGATAACATCATCGACAGCATTGTGAAGGTTCTCGTGATTTTCCTGGAAGGAAATCTTGTAAAAGAGCTTTTACCAAAAAGCTTTGTTTATTTTTTCGCCTGTCTGGAAGTGCATTCCTCAAAATATCGAGAGTATATCTGCAAATCCGCTCACTGTTTTTTTAAAGGTCTCCATCACCAATTTAGCAACTAGAGACAATATTCTTGGAACATCGAATCTGTATGAAATAATAGATCAAATGTACAGAAAACAATAAAGCTTACTCTCAAATCTACCAATAAAGCAAGCAACTGTAATCAGCTCTGTCATAAATAATAAAATTTGCAATAATACATAAGTAATTTATTATTTATTTATCAGCTTTATCACTTGCTGAATGGCTTCTACATAATTCAAGCATCCCAAAAAGTTGAATAATTAGTCAGAAATCTAAGAATTTTAAAAACAAATGTTACAGTTACTTGATCGATTGAAAAAAAAAAAAACATTTTCTCACTTGAAGCTATTATGGGATAAAGAATTATCTAGCAGGCCTTACTTTCTTTGCCGCTTATCTCCTCAAGATATTTCAAAAATAGCCCAGTCAAATGGGCTGAAATTTTGGCCAATAAAGGAAATAATGGTACCAGCGCTGTCTCTAGCGTGGAAGTGTGTCTTTTGTATTTGTGTGTCACAAATGTTTAAACAGCTGTAACTTGTTAACAAATAATCGTACGAAAATGAATAAAACGCCGTTTTAAAGATAATTTAATTCTCTTCAAAAAATGTAGAGACATTTTGACCTACAGCTAACCGAAAGTGACTTTTTTTGACAAAATCCACAAAAAATGACAATTTTTCATGTTTATTAGCATTATCACACTACGCATATATCCAAAATGAGTTTGTACATCAAAGTTTTTGAAATTTAATAATCTTTCACTTTCATAAGACGTAATATTTGCGTTAAACTTACAGATGTTGAGTTACAAGCGATTTTACCACTAAAAATCATACTCGAGGAGCGATGATAAATGTTTTAAAAAATTCATATCTCTGTCAATATTGATCGTATCAAAAACAAATAAAAATGGGAATTGTTCGTAATTGAATTGTCTACAACTTTTATTGGAACTATTTTTTTATTCGAGTTGCCATTTTTGAACTATTAATAAAAAATGCGCGACGCGCTCACGTATTTTTCATTTGTCATGAAATAGGGTAGACCGGGGCACGTTGTCACACATTTGGTTCAATATTTTTTGTATTTTTTACATTCAATATTTGAGAGTACTTTGATATGCCATTTCGAGTGAACCCTCAGCTTCAATTGGACAGTATCGAATTTTGTGTGATTGTTACTCTACAGTTGTTACATAACAATAAATAACGACAGGTCGCTTGTGACAACGTGCCCCGGTCACGGGGCACGTTGTCACATTAAATGTGATTGCATGCAAAATGTTATCCAAACTGAATTCAACGTAAATATCAATATATTATAGTACGCTGCAATGTAAAAAAGTAAAATCCTTCACAGAAACATTTATTTTATTCCAAAAAAGTACAAAAAGCACGAAGTTTTTGTCTTAATCTAAATATAAGAATTCCACTCGAATGCGCAACTTATTGATACACATTTAACAGCAAGACGAATTACTTCTAGATCGACTACTGCGGCTCTCGCAGTTTTCCGTTTGTAGGAGCGCACTATATCCCAATTGCACCTATGACATTAAAATTCGTGACAACGTGCCCCGAGGGCATTTTTTTACTCCAAACAGCCTCATGGCCGACACGTTTGAGATATTCATAAAGTTAGGTATTGCATGCGGTAGGTAAAAGTACACCTTGAAAAAAAAAAACAGTGGTAATATTATACCTCGAAAAAACCTAAGTAACAAGTGGTAGACGTAATCTTTGTATCTCGAAAAATTTCTAAAAAACCTAAGCAGTATATATGTTGTTACCTCGAAAAAAAAAACAGTGGTAATATTATACCTCGAAAAAAACTTAAGTAACAAGTGGTAGAAGTAATCTTTGTATCTCAAAAAATCTCGAAAAAACCTAAGCAATAGTATCTTTATTTCCAAAAAATTATAACTAAAGTGATACACATCTCACAAAATTACGTTACCTCATCAAAGATAAGTCACGCTTCAAGTGATCTATTACAATTACAAAAAAAAATGATATCTCTTTAAATTACAGCGCCAATTACAGAGAACATACACTGAGAAAAAAAATTTGTTAATCCCAAGAAATATTTAGTTTGATATGTTCAACTAAACATTTTAGTTAGTTAACTAAACATTAGTTGAATTAATTAATTCTTAATTAAAGAAACGAAATAAATTGTTGATACAACTAATATTTAGTTAACTAACTAAAATGTTTAGTTGAACGTATCAGACTAAATATTTCTTGCGATTAACAATTTTTTTTCTCAGTGTATTTTTCGAGATGCAAAGATTACGTCTTCCACTTGTTACTTAAGTTTTTTCGAGGTATAATATTACCACTGTTTTTTTTTTCGAGGTAACAACATATATACTGCTTAGGTTTTTTAGAAATTTTTCGAAATATATATTACTTTAAAAAATAAATGTAGTGCAACTACTCTTAAAAAATAAAACAAAATTGTGTTACCTAACTCAACCCAAATGGTAGTAGTTTTAATTCTTTTTGATAAAATTATAATATTACAAAAAATTATTTTAATCACAAAGAGGTAACATTATAAAATAAAAATATTTAATTAAAATAAAATAAATAAATTTTTTTTGTAAAAAACTTGGCGCTGCTTTTTTAAGGTCAATCTACAAACTTGCATAGGTGCATAAGCATATGCATAAAGAGGGATTGGTCTATTTCCTTTTGCACATATATATGAACCTATCAATTTCTTACGCTTATGTTTATGCGCTGTGCAAATTTGTCTGGATAAAGCGGGAAACACAGACTTTTGCATAACGCATAATACGTAAGGTCCATACATATGTGCATAAGGAAATAGACCAATCAATTTTCTTATTCTTACGCATTATGCGTTGTGCAGAAGTGAGTGCTCCCCTTAAGAGCCTCCGCACAAGACTCTCGTATGATAGCGTTATAGCGTAACATAACGTGGATTAACGCACAAGAAACGTATCGGTTAGAGCCTCCGCACAAAACTTTCGTATGGTAACGTAACGTAGATCAACACACAAGAAACGTATTAACGTATAACGCCGTAACCGATACGTTTCTTGTGCGTTGACCCACGTTTCGTTACACTACATTGCCATACAAAGGTCTTGTGCGGAGGCTCTAAACCTTAAAAAAGCAGCGCCAAGTTTTTTACAAAAAAAATTTATTTATTTTATTTTAATTAAATATTTTTATTTTATAATGTTACCTCTTTGTGATTAAAATAATTTTTTGTAATATTATAATTTTATCAAAAAGAATTAAAACTACTACCATTTGGGTTGAGTTAGGTAACACAATTTTGTTTTATTTTTTAAGAGTAGTTGCACTACATTTATTTTTTAAAGTAATATATATTTCGAAAAATTTCTAAAAAACCTAAGCAGTATATATGTTGTTACCTCGAAAAAAAAAACAGTGGTAATATTATACCTCGAAAAAACTTAAGTAACAAGTGGAAGACGTAATCTTTGCATCTCGAAAAATACACTGAGAAAAAAAATTGTTAATCGCAAGAAATATTTAGTCTGATACGTTCAACTAAACATTTTAGTTAGTTAACTAAATATTAGTTGTATCAACAATTTATTTCGTTTCTTTAATTAAGAATTAATTAATTCAACTAATGTTTAGTTAACTAACTAAAATGTTTAGTTGAACATATCAAACTAAATATTTCTTGGGATTAACAAATTTTTTTTCTCAGTGTATGTTCTCTGTAATTGGCGCTGTAATTTAAAGAGATATCATTTTTTTGTAATTGTAATAGATCACTTGAAGCGTGACTTATCTTTGATGAGGTAACGTAATTTTGTGAGATGTGTATCACTTTAGTTATAATTTTTTGGAAATAAAGATACTATTGCTTAGGTTTTTTCGAGATTTTTTGAGATACAAAGATTACTTCTACCACTTGTTACTTAAGTTTTTTCGAGGTATAATATTACCACTGTTTTTTTTTCGAGGTAACAACATATATACTGCTTAGGTTTTTAGAAATTTTTCGAGATACAAAGATTACGTCTACCACTTGTTACTTAGGTTTTTTCGAGGTATAATATTACCACTGTTTTTTTTTTCGAGGTAACAACATATGCACTACTATGCGTGTACTTGGCGCCTTTTTTTACCTTTTTTTTAAAAAAGATAATTTTGTACGGATATCACGCCTTTTTGTAGTGTTACGCATCTTAATCTTATAAACAATATTTCTAAACCCTTTTAATTGTACATCTTGTATATATTTTTCAATTTCGACAAAAAATAATCGCAATGTAGCATGATTAACGCTAATGCTATACGTATGTATACCACAGAAAAAAATTACACCTTATAAAGAAATGTGTCTGAAGTTGTTAATATATATACATTACCGGACATTGCTTTTATGTAAAATATGCATCTATATTATGTTGCTTGTATAAATTATTTTTTACCAACTTTTTCCAAAAATAACATATAAATATTTGTAGCACCTGTAGGCCATCGTTTCTTTTCTATAATTTTTCCATCATCAAATTCAATCCAAAATGTGTTTTCTCTACACATACTTGTATAATGACCATCTTCAATAGATGTACCCTGATGAAATATAGTATTCATTACTTTATACTGCTGTTTAGCTATCGAAATCTTAGTTGTTGGTATGGCAGTTAAATTAAATGTCTGTGGTATTTTCACTAATTTATCATCCTGTGACGAGAACAAAATTAAATGAATAATAACTATTTCTTTAGTCAACGTTAATTCATTTCTAAATACTAGATTTCCTGCACAAGATTGGCATGTTTTTCCATATAATGGACCCCAATTTAAAAATGTATCCTTTAATAAATTATTAAGATTATAACTTTTCTTAAACAGACCAGTAAACGCTCAGTAATTCTGTAACATGATTGGTTCTTGCCTTTAGTTTTTCACTAGAATTAAGACTGGTATTCGTAGTCAAATCTTATATTTTCGACCGTCTTAGGCCGGTATTCATAGTCAGTTCTTATATTTAAGACCGTCTTAAATACAATCTTAAGACGTCATGAACCAATCACAGAGCCGTATTAGCATCTTAAGACATTACTTAAGACGGTCTTGAAATAAGAACCGACTATGAATACCGACCTAAAGGCTTTCGCACATGAATTGCCATAATAACCATTACGCAACGGCCGTGTCCAGCCGAACCTCCGCTAGCGTAGCAATTGAATGTGATTCGTTCTTTCCTTTGGACCCAACATCAAAACCACTACCAAACGAACGACTGTTAGGCTAACGGAGTTTCTGCTGAACGCAGCCAGTGACTACGTTTACACGGCACCGTTAATCGGGTTTTATAACATCGGTAGTTCTTAAGGCCATCGCACACAAAATTGGATAGGCTGCATAAGCATAGCATAAGACCGGTGGACCAATGAGCATCTAGCATAAAGTCGCCATATTGATTTACATAAGATGCTCATTGGTCCAGCGGTCTTATGCTATGCTTATGCAGCCTATGCAATTTTGTGTGCGATGGCCTTTAGGCCGGTCAATTACAGCTATTCCATTCTTCTGAAAAATGATTACGATTGGTCTTCCTGACAACTACCGATGTTATAAAACCCGATTAACAGTGTCATATAAACGTAGTCGGTATATTGTTATTGCTTTACTTTAACTTTATGTATTCTAGAAGACGATAGAAATGAGCCGTAAGCAGAAGTAAAGCCAGCGGCACACGGAGCACATATGTTTTCCTGCTGGATTGCTTGCAATCTAGTAAATTACAATCAGGAATAAATTTCCGAGATTTCGCGGTGCCGAAACCTGAGTTTCGCCTACTTTATCAACCGAATTAATTCTTCTATTAACTTTTATTATCTTCTAATGTCTCTACTGATGCATAATTAAATTCTCGCTATTTTTCAGTTATAGTCTAAGATTGTAATATTGTATTAAATTAATCTAATAATCAATATTATTTAAGTGTCCTTTAATGCGAGACATGAATAACATATTGGTGATAAAAAGTTTTAAAATGCTGTTACAAAATGACGATTGATGTAAAGGATGGAAATCAGAAAAGCGATGGGCGACACTGAACGATTCTTGAAAACTATTGTTAAAGATTCTCGTCGATCGATTTAATGGTGCGTGTCCATCTGTGAGTAAGAACTCTCGAGAGCAAAGAGAGAGAGAGAGAGAGAGAGAGAGAGAGAGAGAGAGAGAGAGAGACTCTCAAGAGTCTCTCTCTCTCTCTCTCTCTCTCTCTCTCTGCTCTCGAGTTTTTACTCGCAGGTGGAGACGCACCATTACAGCGCATTCTAAAACTTTTTATCGTTTAATTCTTTTCGAGAATGTATGCCTTGTGTGTATAGAACAATTCAACGTTAATAAAAGATATTTTTCGAAATTTAGTGCCGCGCGTCGTTTTTCGGAGTTTCTCGTCTTTTTTACTTTTGCAAAAATGTATAAGATAGAGAAAGAGAATTATTGAACCATTCGCGGTCAATACTAAAATATTTCGTGATATATGTTTTTAAGATAGAATTTAAGTAACTATTATTATAAATATAGACTTTTTTTCAAATCTGGTATTACTCTTAACAATTATCTTTTATTTATATGATTATTTTATTGAGAAAAAGGATATGAAATAAGATTGAATTATAATTAATTTAAGTACATGCACTTTTATATATATTTATTGAACCATTCGCGGTCAATACTAAAATATTTCGTGATATATGTTTTTAAGATAGAATTTAAGTAACTATTATAAATATAGACTTTTTTTCAAATCTGGTATTACTCTTAACAATTATCTTTTATTTATATGATTATTTTATTGAGAAAAAGGATATGAAATAAGATTGAATTATAATTTAAGTACATGCACTTTTATATATATTTAAAGAACAATTATTTTATCTATTTTGTACATAATATGTAGACGTATACAAGAGAAATACTTGAAATAGAATTTTAAATATAATTAGAATCATACAGAAATAGCGTAATTACTTGCATAAATGAAAACGAATCGCGTTAGGTTAAGTTATCACAATTGTATTCTAATAAGGAGAAAACAACCAAGAACCATCAGTTAACTGAGTTTCCGGCAAAACTACTTTTTCCCCTGGTTTGAAGGCAGGCATTCCAAGATAAGGACAACTGGCACATCTGAATGCGTCTCCTAGATAACACTAAACAAAACATAAAAATTTGACATTTAAATTTATACAGTTACATCATTAAATATGACACTTTGATGAATTTCGTGAAAAAAAGCAATAGTATGAAACGTACACTTCCACAAGAAGATTTAACAGTATTTTCCGGTGCATCTTTGCCACTTAATTCTTCTGCGAGTCCACATGAACAGTCCTTGCACGCTTTTCGCTTACCCGTTGTCGCACAGACTGAAAGTATTAAATATGTAGATAGATATGTTACACAAATTCACAAATTCTCTTTGTCCAATTGTAAACGAAATGGAAAAGACATACGTATATCATTTCTAATATAACGGAAATCTCACCTTTTAAGGATGACGCATCTGGCTTCACAAGCTCCGATTCATCCAAAAGTTCGTCTTCATCTATTAAATCTTCTTCTACCGGGCCATACATTAGCCATACATTGCCTTGTTTGCGAATGAAATGGGAATACTGGAACCTACCTAAATTATAACAGAAAGCTATGCAAGGTTTACTCAAATGATGGTTTACTCGCCAATACTGTGCCAACTTCTTTTATATCGCTATATACTTTTAACAAAAGATTTGTACTCTCCAGATCGAAGCCCTTCGGGTCTGTATCTTTTACTTTGAAACCAGATAATTTCAAGCTAGATATTCTGTCGGAATACAAATGTGTGCCGGGCTTTCTGTTTGGTAGCGGTTCACGAATGACAAGCAAACCGTTGGGTTTCAAAATTCTTAATGCTTCGGCTAGGAAATCCTCGTTCGTGAAGAATTGTTTAAAAATAGCGATGACGACGTCAAACGTAGATGCACCATAAATCTCTCCAATTAATCGAAAACCTTGTATATCGTGTTCTAGAATACAGAATAGATTAGCATTCTTTTCATTGTTGTATAGAGAAAGCATTTTGCAAACAACGTACACATAAATTTTCCACGTCACAAAAACCGGGTAAATGAAATCACCTTTATTTATTATATCTGCAATTTGCAATTTGCCAGAATGTCCGACGTGTCGCTTGATCATGGCAATAAAATCTGCCAGGTCATTCGAGGAC
The DNA here is from genome assembly GCA_030770225.1 of Temnothorax unifasciatus. Taxonomy (NCBI): domain Eukaryota; kingdom Metazoa; phylum Arthropoda; class Insecta; order Hymenoptera; family Formicidae; genus Temnothorax; species Temnothorax unifasciatus. Next base: position 24,905 of record JASTWK010000601.1, read on the forward strand.
ACGTCGTTCCCTGACACGACGAGAACCTCGTGTCCTTCCTTGACGAGAAACATTATGCCGCGACAGCGATTGACGTGGCGGACGATAATTCTCAGGGAACCAAATCTGCAAACAATCAGTATCCTTTGTGGAGTACAACGTAAACGAAACTAGAAAAATAGCTAGTCTTCAGAAACCGGGCTTACGCAAGATTGGATAAGCGTACCTCTCAGGTCCGAGTTTTGAGGTTACCTTGTTGTATGTATTCTCGAGCGAACGACTGTCGAGAGTGCCGAGCAGTGCCGAGACACGTGCACGCGTGTATCGCCTCGTTCAGGTGTCAAGGAAATACGGGACCCAGTTCCTTTCGCTTGCGTCTTTCTTACTCAAATTCTCTTTTTTTTTCTTGTATTTTTATACTTCGCGTAAACGAGAAAATAAGTTACTAATACAGAAATAACGCTCGCGTAAACGTAGTAAGTAACGTGGGTGCGTTCAGCCGACCCTCCGCTAGCCTAGCAATCGTAAGCAGTCGCTCGTTTCCTCTCCTTTTAATCCATTGAGTGAAAGGAGAGGAAACGAGCGACTGCTCACGATTGCTAGGCTAGCAGAGGGTCGGCTGGACTCAGCCAGTCTCGCTCCGACACTACCGTGTCTCTCGAAAATAGGTTAACTGAACTGATGTGTCGTAACTTACGACGATCTTGATATCTGTCACGTATCAAGATTATACTTCTGTAGTATAATAATAAATATATATAATATATAATAATTAATAACTTACGATAAAACAGGACTCCTCGGCATCAGCTCCCTACCGTCAATATATAAAATCACATCACGGTCGGTCTCGCTCCGACGACACTACCGTTCTCTCAACAATATAGGTTAAGTTTAAAGTGAACTGACTGTGACGTGACACTCGTGACAGCGCGCTGAACGCACTATCTGCACTGCGCGCAGTACAGCACACACGTATGAACGCAACTATATCTGCACTGCGCGAAAGCGCCGCCAGTGTCGAAAAAGTGAAAAGGACGCGGCGATTTCAGCCAATGATGAAAATGATGGCCTGGCATAAGAGACGGTCGACGTAGAAAGTATCTTAAAAATAAATTTTCACATTTGGACTTTGCGTCGCAATATCTCCGCTCGTAGGGCACGTAGCGGAAAATTATATAGGAGATACCCCCCCTATTTTGACCCCAACTATCGATCAAGCCTACTTAGAACTTGATCCGTTCGCTCGTTATCGAGATCTCAACATCTTGAGTACTCGCAATCCGTCGCGTCGCGTAAAAGAGTCACGGTCGGTCTCGCTCCGCGTGTACTTGGCGCGAGACACTACCGTGTCTCTTGATACTTTAAGATAATATAAAGGTCTATTCTAAAAAAACATAAGCTTCATGTCCAGTACGTTGAATATTAGACAATAAAATTTTACTTACGGTCGCAAAAAACTTTCAAATTGGTTTTACGTCAACACAGCTGGAGAAATCTCAACACTGTAAACATACCAAAGATGGGCTTACACTAACACGTTTTGGGAATAACGGGTGTTGTCCTCTGATTATTAGTTTTTTAAATAAAGCCGATGTGACAACGTGCTCCGTGTGACAACGTGCCCCGGTCTACCCTACTTATTATTTCAAAAAAATCTAGATCGCCTGCAACTGGTCGTACAAAATTTTTGTACAGACCTTTTTTGTGTAAAATTTCATTCTCTACAACTTTCACGTCTTCACTTTTTCCCCTAATTGTGATACTTTTTGAGTTGTTGGCAAAAAACCAATTTTTTACACCTTTTTTGCACCCTTATTTTTGCTACGACAATGGTACGGTTTTTAGTATCTTCATTACAACCCCAAAAGACACACTTCCACGCTAAAGACAGCGCTGGTACCATTATTTCCTTATCAAATGCCCATTTAACTGGGCTAAAATCCGTTTAGAGCAGCTCGTACGAGTATTGTCTGTACCAAATCTTCGTGTACATACATATCCCCATCGATGATTTGCATTCCGGTTATTGCGGATGCTGACCTCGAGATGGGTATGGATGGAGTTATGTAAGCGTTGAATGTTGATACCCCATCATATGCTGCTATCTAAAAAAAGGTCTCTCAATAATTTTTGTACAAAAATCTATCTCAACTGTACATGTATTTTTTTTTATCACTTGACAAATCTGGTCAGTACTTCTAAGACCTGTAGTTTCTAGGTCAAAGTAAACTATCCTGTAATTATCATGTTCAAAATTGTTGTGATCGTTCATTGCATGTGGAGTATTCTCAAGTAAATCTGAAACGTTGTAGCATGATACTCCAGATTCATAAGTCAATCTTGCTTCTGTTTTGATGCAGTGGCGATAGATTGTTGTTTGTTTGCATAAAATCTTTTTTTTTATTTTTTTAGTTTTAGAAAGCTTGGCCATGATCTCCCTTTTCTTATCTTTTTGTAGCCGATAAGATAATGTGCGAGCACTGCCAGGAGAAAACAGGAGCTTGTTAGTAGGGATAATATGTGCTAGCTGCCCCGGGTGCTCCGAGGGGGGAGCGGGGCGGGGGTAAACTCGAGGGCGAGGGGGTCCGCGAGGCGGGGGGACTCGAGGGCGAGGGGGTCCGCGGGGGGGGGGGGGGTCGGCGAGCGCGTCGGGACATGTTTATTAAATATTTATAAACATATCGTTGACAAAGGTGGTGCCGCCGAGGGGGTGGGGGGGGGAGGGGTAGGTGTCCGCGTTCTAGGGCGAGGGTCCGAAGGGGGGGACGTTCGCGTTTTCGGCGCGGGGTATTACAAAGGCTAACGGGCGCCGTTCGGGTGCTGGAATTTTATCGATAAATATAAACAAAACAACTTGTCTGTGCAATGATCTCACCCCTGTGGAATATGCGAGCCGCCATTCGGTTACGGCGTCTCACACTACAAAAGCGAGCGTCGATGGTCCGACGACGGTTTAAAGATAAAATGGCCGAGGTAAACAATTGATAAAATTTGTCTCCGATGACGATTCAACCGCCCGGGAAAAAATTGCGGAGACCTTTTCATGTTTTTTCTAGGAAGAGCCGCTGCCGATTACGATTTAACCGTCGCGGGCGGTATTCGGTTATGGCGCGGCATATTACAAAAAGCGAGCGCCGATGTCCGGCTGCTGGAATGTATAAACAAAATATGTCCAACGACAATTATACAAAACACATAGCATCCAATGGCATCCATTATCGCCAAGATGATTATGGATCCACATCTTGCGGATCAGTCTTCGGCTAGCTTTCGCAACGCGAACGTTCATATTCGAGAGAAAAGTTTTTTTGTGTCAAGTGGGTGGTATAAAAAAAACATTTTTGTAACAATGAACAAAAAAGATGTACATACGTAACTAAACGAAGAATGTGACGTGATTTAAAAAAACATGGAACATCTCGATCAAACGGAACGCGACCTGCTGGAACGGTCCAACCAAATCGCTACTTTGGACGAATATTTGGCATGGGCGCAGCGATGCGAGGAATTTATTGGGCGGCTCGAGGAAGACTGTCGTTCTAAACGTCCGCGGCTCTCAGACGGTTCTCAAACTGTCGGAAACAGACAATCTTTAGTGGCAAGAATCGCGCGACTCGAAGGTGCGAAGACTCTATTACAGAGACGGTTCGTACATATCGGTGGCGAGTACGCGGCGGGCAGTAGTGACGATAACGCGAAAAGTCTCGTTTGGCGAGAGATCGATACCGCGTTCGAAAACCGTGTATTGACCGGTGCGGTGATAAATACCAATCACATCGAACCGCGACAATTTCTCGAAGATGCTACAGACATCGTGCTCGATCATGTGTGGAACGTCATGCAAAGACATGCAAATGTAAAGGGGGCATTCTTTCTCAACGTTACACCCCCCTTGCCCATTTTAAATTTTGGTTAAAAACATTTTTTTTTGGGCTCAAATTACAGCAAATTTTATCTATTTTTCCATGCCGTGTGGCAGTTTTAAAAAATTCAACATGGCTAACCAAAAATGGCGGATAAGTGTAACTGCAACTTGAAATACGAGATTAAAATATATGGATTTTCATGACACTTGGTACGTAAAGGTTTTTGGGGTCGCTGAATACGAATCTGAAGTTAGTTGTTCAAAATTCAAAATGGCGGATCCAATATGGCGGACGATTTTTTTAAAAAGGCGATCCAATTTGCTTGAAAGTTGTTCGTGGCATCGAGCGACTACGCGGCTGTACGCAATCGTTACGCTCGCACGCGTCGAAATCTTGCAAAGTGTAATTCGTAGTGATTATAAGGAGATATAAGACTGTGAAGGTGTGTCTTCCATTCGAGGATATTTGATTTTCCTACATGCTGCACAAACCTGAGCATTATCTGGAAATTCTGGGAATATTCTTTTCATGGAAGTAGAAATATATCGAAGAACTTTCCCTTTGTGGCCTTTCCCATTGTAGGGATTGCAACATCTATCACCGTGTATATTGGACATATTCAGATTTAGATTATAAGATCAGATTGTAAGAACAGCACTGAGTTGCAGAAAAGTCTAAGAACTCGGCTAGGGGTCCCCTTGTTATAAGGACCGTGGATGATTTTCACTTGCGAGAAAGATTCGCCGCCTAGCGGCAGCGCCTCGCACTACGCTTGCCGCCGCGGTAACTTTGAATGAATCGCAAACGTGCGATCGTCGCACTGCCAAAATCAAGTTTATACTTTAAAATTTGTGCCATGTTAAGGATTGCCTTTGATTTTGGCGATTCATTCAAAGTTACCGCGGCGGCAAGCGTAGTGCGAGGCGCTGCCACTAGGCGGCGAATCTTTCTCGCAAGTGAAAATTATCCACGGTCCTTATAACAAGGGGACCCCTAGCCGAGTTCTTAGACTTTTCTGCAACTCAGTGCTGTTCTTACAATCTGATCTTACAATCTAAATCTGAATATGTCCAATATACACGGTGATAGATGTTGCAACTAACTTCAGATTCGTATTCAGCAACCCCAAAAACCTTTACGTACCAAGTGTCATGAAAATCCACATATTTTAATCTCGTATTTCAAGTTGCAGTTACACTTATCCGCCATTTTTGGTTAGCCATGTTGAATTCTTTAAAACTGCCACACGGCATGGAAAAATAGATAAAATTTGCTGTAATTTGAGCCCAAAAAAATGTTTTTAACCAAAATTTAAAATGGGCAGGGGGGGTGTAACGTTGAGAAAGAATGCCCCAAAGATAAACACTGTGTTCAACGGTGAGTTCGTGACGGGTGACAAACGTGCGAACAAAAGTGTCAACACGAGAAACTGCGAACTCTTTCGTTCATCCGATCGGTCCGATCTGCGCGAGTGGTACGAGCGACATGTTATCGAGCCTACTTTATCGTCCCTCAAAGAGTTTCAGGAACGCGATAGCGGGTGGGCGTTGTCGCGTATACTCAATTTGACTGTGAACGTAAACAAATACAATCCTTTGCACGCGGGATGTTACGTCAATTTACCGCAACAAATTCAATCGAAAAAAGCGGTGATCAATGTGCAATCGATGGACAATGCGTGCTTCGCGTGGTCGGTGGTGGCTGCTCTACATCCAGCTGAAAGACATTCAGAACGGGAATCCTCGTACCCTCATTACGCGGCAGTATTAAATTTACAAGACATTGAGTTTCCAATGACTTTGAAACAAATTAAACGGTTCGAACGACTCAACGACATCTCCATCAATGTGTATGCCATCGAGGGAGAGAAGACGCCGAACGTTCTCCCGATACGACTCACCGATCGGAAGATGGACAAACACGTAAATCTGCTGTACATGCAGGACCCGCGAGATGACAACGTGGGACATTTCACGTGGATAAAAAATCTATCGAGTCTCGTTAGCTCGCAATTGAGCAGGCACCGTGGTCGGAAATACTTTTGCGATCGGTGAGTACCTACACTTTTAATAAAAAATATTTTATTTTTTAATTTAAAAAAATGTGTTTTTTTTTTGCAGTTGTTTACATTATTTTACATCGAGCGAGAAATTGGAAGCCCACGGAGTAGACTGCCGAGAGATAAACAACTGCGCAATCCGACTATCGAGCGAGGATGACAAGTGGCTGAGTTTTAAAAATCACAGCAGGAAGGAACGACTTCCATATGTCAGTGTACGCCGACCTGGAATGTACCCTCGAGAAGACGGAAGCGGATTCGACAACCCCCACGTTCAGGTTTCAACATCATCAGGTATTTAGCATAGGATACTACGTGCGATGCTCGTACGACGACTCGTTATCAATGTATCGGTATCGTCGCGATAAGGATTGCGTCGCGTGGTTCGCCGAGGAACTAAGACGTTTAGCACACGACGTAAAGGCTATCTTGTCCGAGAATGTACCCATGGCGGATTTCACGCGAGACGAGTGGGAAAAGTTTAACAGCGCAACGCACTGTCACGTGTGTGAAAAACCGTTCGAGCCAGACGATGTGCGAGTACGCGATCATTGTCACTTGACCGGTCGATACAGAGGTCCCGCGCATTCCAACTGTAATCTAAATTATAAAGATTCACATTGCATTCCAATAATTTTTCACAATCTATCGGGCTATGACGCACATTTTATTATCACAGAGATAGCTACAGCGTACGAAGGACATGTAGACTTACTTCCAATCACGAAAAAAAAATACATATTGTTCACAAAACATGTTAAAGATACCGCCGACAGATCAGATTCGCGAAGCGACATAAAATTACGGTTTATCGATTCGTATAAATTTTTGAGTAGCAGCCTCGATAAATTAGCATCTTTTCTATGCAGAGATAAGTCAAAAATTGTACATTCTCAATTTTCACAATTATCGACTGAGGATTTTGATCTTTTGACCCGAAAGGGTGTCTTTCGGTACGAATACGTGGATTGTGTGGACAAGCTGGAGGACACGTGTTTACCACCGCGCGACTCATTTTACAGTTCCTTGACCGGTGACACCGTATCCGAGAGCGATTACGAGCACGCCGCTAACGTCTGGCGACGGTTCTCCGTTCGAACCTTGGGCGAATACAGCGATCTATACCTCAAAACCGATGTCTTGCTGTTGGCTGACGTTTTTGAAAAATTTCCGCGAAAGTTGTATCGCGAGTTACGGACTTGATCCCGCGTACTACTACACTTTGCCAGGTTTCACATGGGACGCTATGTTAAAGTATACGTGTATCAATTTGTAACGATACACCCCCGAAAACTGTATCGTTCCGGCAAAAAACACCCTGCCGAGACCTCCCAGCCGACCACCCGCAGGGTGAAGAACGGGCACGGTGTGCCCACCATATTCTTTTAAACGTTACATTCGTTAGGAAGTCCGCGAACGGACTTAACACGGCAGTAGAGGAATGCCTACCCCGGTGCTCGGGTACTTCGGAGGGGAAGCGGGGCGGGCCGCGCGGACGCGAGGGGAACGCCATAAGAGATGGGCGAGTGGGTCGAGGGGAAGGGTATAGGTTCATCGGAGGGGGGGAGTTGCGGGGGGAAAAATCCCCACACGATTTACTAGTAATTGGACAACATCTTATCTCTGGCCAATCAGAAACGAGTACAAAGACTCGAGGTTGTCCAATCAGATGCGAGTATATTTTTACCGCACATTTTGCGGTAACCTGAAAGACGTAAATTCCCTAGGCGGGTGAAAGGGAATTTCGCTGCGCGGTGTTGCCACCGGGGTGGGGGGATCGTCGTTCCCGGTCGCACCGAGAGGGCGCTCGGATCGGTGTTATCGGCCGCGCACGGAAATCCGCCCCGATTCGCGATTAAATTTTTTATCTCGCGCGTTCGAACTCGTCCAAACTCGTTCGAACCTGTTCAAGGTCGCTCTTCTCGACGCCTCCGCGTGGTGGAGTGGATGAACGCGCCAAAACGCGTTCGAACGTGTTCAAGGTTGTTCTTTTGGCGAGTCGCGATAACCGTTCTTCGTTCTTGTTCGTCTCGGTTCGAAAGTTGCTTCGATCCTTCTCTCTACGTATCGTAGATGACGCAATCGCGGTGATTGCGGAGTAAGCGGAGTCGGGGGATCTAGGGAGCGCGGGATCGTATCGAGATAGGTACGGATCTGGAAAAAGAGAAAAGAAAGAGAGAACACATGTATGAGATATCCGCGTAAGAGCGGTAATTTTTATTTTTGAAAAAATAAAATATATTTACATACGTCGATACGCGTTTACATTTTTGCGTGTACGAATATATAGGTGTAAACATGCGTCGCGACATTCAGGATCTGAGCGCGGTAATCTCACAGTCGACGATCTTGTTAGGATCGAAATATTCACTTTTCAGTATCGCAGTCTTAGCCGAAGTTCCCGTCTTAACTGCGTTGGCAGCTATCTCCTGATAGCACGAACACTTCGTGTCGATTTCCTCGGTTATCGCGCTCAGCGCTGAGACGATGCGATCAACGCAAAATTGGAAATCGTACAGCGTGAGCAGGGTGGGGAGCGACATTACCAGACGTGCCGCGTTGGGTAGCTCCATACGCAAGATCGACATGTTGTTGAGCAATCCGAATCGCAGCGTAAGGTCTCCGATCGATATCGGTGAGGCAGGACGGGATCCTTCAACGAGGGTGGATCGCAGACACGACAATATGTCGTGTTTACGCTCGAGTAGTCCCTTCCACATATCGAGCGTCAGAGAGATTTCCTTGCCTTGCTTATCTCCCAGGGCAATATCCACGTACGAAGGTGCGGGTATACCGTACCACGGTGATTTAACCATGACACCGATGGTCAAGTATTTGTAGGCAGTCGTCGTCAGCAGATAACGCGTCGTCAGGATCCGCACCGCAGGCAGGTTGCGAACGTCGTTGGGGGGGGGGGGGGGTGAGAGCTGGAACGCGACTCCTGATGATGATCGTCCGTCGAGTCGATCCTTCGTCTCTTGCCGTTGTCGTTCACTTCCGAATCCGTTTCGCAATGGGAAAGATCCCTCGGCGCGGGTCGATCGGTCAACGTCGAGAACATTTCGCACTCGCGCTATAGTGTTGTTCGTTTCTTTATTGTTCGACGCGTCGTATTCGGCTGACGATGCGATACTGATGCTTTGGTGGGAACACAACGGTATAAGTAGAAAATTTCTTATTTATATCGCGTGATGTGTGGCGTGGTGTGGTATGGGGATTTGCAGTCCTCTACTGGTACGACAATCGGAAAGCCGAACACTGCCGTCGTCGTCGTCGTCGTCATCGTCCGAATTGCTCGCCGGTGACGTTAAATCGCCGACGCGTGCGATTCGATCGAGAAGATCGCGCAACTGCTGCAACAGTTCGGTCTTAGGGCAGACGATATTCAGCATCCGTAGATCGAATTTACCGGCGGCCGTGACGGTTTTTGTAAATTCGTTGAATCTGTAGAACTGCGTTCGAGTGGTGAAGTACAGATTGCCGTCGACGTAGCGGAAGATCGACGTCACGCCGGTCGGTATTCCGGGAAACGTCGCCTCGAGAGGTGTAAATCTGACGACTCTTTTTGTACATTCGTTTATCTCGCCCACCCTGTTACCGTTGTACAGCACGAAGGAACGTCCTCTGTGAGTGTTTACCGCTCCGTTGAGTATCGTTTGTGCGGGAAATCCGAGTTCTTGCAAGGTTTTCGTCCAATTTGGCCGCAGAGTAAATTCGGGATATTGAATCATGTATACCAAATTATCTACGAACACCATGAGATCACCGGACGGAGATTGATAGGCGGCGGCTATGTGCGTGTAATTGTCGTGAAGAAAGCTCATGTGATTCGACAGGGCTAACGGTCCATTGTACGTTTTACCGTCCAGATCGATCGACCAAACGTAACGCTTGTATGAGATGTACATTCGATTTTCCAAAATCAATATCGCGTTTACGCGATCGAGGGTGCACAGGTCCGGCGATGGCTGCGGCGGCGGCGGCGGCGCCGGCGTCTGCGAGGGCTCGTTCGTCGGTTTTTTACCATACAAACGCTGAATATCAATAATGTCGAATTTGTCAAGCGTAACTGGATACTGCTTGTCGGGCGAGTACGCGAACATCACCGAAGTCGTGCGGTTAGTGTGCGGCAATCCGAGAGAGTGACCGATCTCGTGCGTCGGTGAAATGCAGGGAGAACTTATTCGAGGAATTTTTGCTGACGTGAATATGCCACGGCTCGTCCCCGTCGACGTGCACCTCGGAGACGAACCCCGCTTCGTCCGTCGGGAGATACGCGTGGGCGAGCACGTTACCGGGACCGTCGAATTTGGCCGAGCAATTCGGGCCGTTTACGTCGGTATTCGTGTTACCGTGACGTAGGCATCGCCAAGATATTATAATGTCAGGATTCGTTTCGGAACGTTCAAACGTCAATGCCGAATGCTGCGACCATAGGTCGAACGCGGCCCGCGCGGTATTCAACTCGTCCTTAGCGGCTACAAAAAAATCCCACGTCAGGTGAGTCTTCGGCCATTTGGATAGACTCGCCGTCGTTCCGTGCTTCAATATATCGTGGAAACCACATCACGGTTTACGCATAAATTGCAGCGTTTCGTTGTCGAACGTTCCATCGCCGGACAGACCGTAGTATCGCTGAAATTCCTCGATGGCGTTACGAAGAACGTCGTTTCGTCTATGAGCCGGAAACGCGTCCACATCTTTGGTTAGATATCCGTATTTCTGCAGGTAATCGATGGTATGTTCGTAATTCTCATCCGCGGGATTGACGCACCTCGCGGTGATAAAACACACGGTTAACGCGATTACGCGCGCGAGCCACATCGTCGAGAGCGAGAGAGAGCGAGAGAAACGGCGGAACTGCGATAACGGCGTCGCGCGATATGAGCACGATCGCGACGCGCGGTGACGCTCGTTGCCGATAGCGCGGACAGGTGGCGACGGGGCGGGAAAAAAATGCGTCGATTCCGACGGATGAGTCCGTCTGAAAAAAAAAATGCAATTTCTCTCTATGCAAATGCTATTATTAAAATAATCTTTATCCTGCTTCTTTCATTGGCGATGACGGTGCGTCGCGATATGAGCGGCTTACGCGGGGGTGCGCGTTACCGATAGCGCGGACAGGTGGCAGCGGGGGTGTCGGTGTGGAAAATGCGTCGGCGATTCTGGCGGAAGAGTCGATTCGATAAAAAAAATGCGCATTTAAAAAAAAATAGTTTTCATTACACATGCACTATCCTTATTTGACTGCACATCCTTCTTCGATTGCACCTCCCTCTTTGATTGCACATCCTTTTGATAGCGCATTCTCGATATATACGTATAAGGACTCGAGGCTAGACTTGGGTGTAGTCTGTCTGCAGTGTTGTCACAAATTTGTTTAAACAAAATGGCTAAAGTAACCGAATTGCAAGAAGTGTGCGCGAAGGTGCAAGAACAAACTACGTCCCTGGTCATGGCGACGGACGAGGTAAACGACGCGATGGTGCAGTTGCAGCATCGCTTATGGAGAATTATGGAGAGAACGCCGCCTTGCCTGGAGCTAATGCTCTGCGTCGACGAAGACAGACGGATGTTCGATCGCATGTAAGTTCGTAAAAAAAAAATAACAGTATTTATATATTTATTTATATATTTTTTTATATATCTATTTATATAATAATTTATTTATTTATTATTTATATATATTCATTTATCTTTTATATATTTATCTATATGTATATTCATTTAGTAATAATATTTTACTTTTTGTGCAGAACCCTCATTGCGTCGGTTATTAAAAAATCGAGAAATCATATTAAGCTCTATGCTGCGAGGATGCGCAGCATAGATCGCGATATTGCGCGGTTTGATTTTTCGATGGAACAGCGCGGCGATAACGGCGACTGTGATGATGACGACGACAAAGACGAGGATGAGAGCGGCCGCGGCAACATCGACGTCGACCTGATAGACGTCGTCGACGACGACGTCATCGAAGGTGACGTCCCCGAAGGCTGGCCTTCCCCGTCTATCAATCAATAATATGTAGAATGTAAAAAATATAAAAAAATAAATATAGCAAATAAGTAGTATATAATATATTATAATATAATATAATATAATTTAATATAATATAATATAATATAATATAAAGGAGTTAGCTCTCTTTGTAATAAATTTTATAAAATTACATTGTTATGTATATAATTATATCGTTTCTTTGGTTTCTTCTATCCCTATTGTATATATAATTCTTTTAAATTTGATATAATATTAAATAGTAAATATTAAATACGTGTGAACAATAATAAGAATAGACGCCCCCGCCGCCGATATCGCGCTTCCGCTCGACGCTCCCGACTCCGCTCATTGACAGTTTCGCGCGCTCGGCGTTATCGTTGCCGTTCTTCTTCTTCGGAGTTCGACGCTCTCGTTCGCTTACGCTCGTCGCTATCGCTCGCGGTCGTCTCCCGCGCTTGACGCTATCGCTCTCGCGGTCGTCTCGCGCGCTCAGCGTTATCGAGTACGATTATATATATATATATGTAGGTATGCGAATAATGAATAGCTTTGTTCGTTGATTTTGCATAAGTTGTTTTTTCTTTATTATTGATGATTAAAATATATATACATATATATATAGATGGATGGATACACATTTATATTTGATCCGTGGAGTCGATGCTGGAGAGACCCTCGCGTCGCTCGTTCCACCAGTCGCGCAACTTCATTACGTTCTCCATCGCGCAGCACCGTTGATGGCGTCCGCAACGAAACGCGCGATCGGCGCGAAGAAACTCCAGCCGATCGATGTCATCGTACTCGGCGTCGATGGTCTCAATCGTCGCGTCGACGTCGCCGAGAATCTCCTCCAGCCACCTCTTCTTCTCGAGGCCTTTCACGTATATTCGCGCGCCGGCCGTCTCTTCTCTCTCATCCAGGTTGTCGCACACCGCGCGTCGAACAATCGACCTGGCTAGGCGATAGTCCACGTCCCCGTCTTTCCAACTGAGGCCGTGATGGTTTGCCATCAGCCAGCTGGCCCTTGCTTTTTCGGCGCTCGTGAGGAGGTCCCACTTCATCGGCGCGCGAAACACGTAATGCGCGAGTTCGCGCGTCTCGCTTCGGAGCACGGCCACCTCCTTCGCGACGAATCTGTCGCTCACCAAGAATCCCTGCGACGAAGATCGTCGTCGTCGTTGCCGTCATTGAGCCGGTGCGTGTTGGAAAATTGTACTCAAACCGCTCGTTCCTAACGGAATCTGAGGAACGATCGAAGGGGTCCCGTATTTATATATCTCCCGTTTCCGGGGGAAGGAGGGGGTGGTATCCTACAATCGCAATTTCCGCTAGATAATTTTGCGCACCACATTGGTCAGCGGACCGTACTCGATGACGCGATCGTGAACGATGAGACAAAAGGCGGTGGTCTTCGGCGGAACGTTTTCCTTGCATTCGAATTCGATGCGCACGTCCACGGTGGCGCTTTTCACCGCTTCGTTTTGGCGGGAACAGTCGATCACCACGAGCGGAGTTACCCGCGCGAATTCGCGCGGGGAAAAGAGCGCGTCGTCGCGACTGTCCCCGTAGTACGCTCCTCGAAATTTCGCGTACATCTCGTACAGCACGGCGAACTTGTCGCTTTCGAAATCCGCGTTCACGTCGTCGTAGGGATAGAATTCCGAGTTGAGATACAATTTCACGTTGGAGAGCGCGTAATGGTCGAACCTCGAGGAGTCCTCAGTGAATTCGTTTCGCCGTTCGGTCTGCAGCGCGAATATGACGTATCGCGGCTTCTCCAACTGCGGCGCAGCTTTCACGGCCCACGAATGCTTGGTCGTGCTCTGCAGCAGGGGAAATTCGTACAGGTCCCAGGAGCGAAAGCCCACGCTCAGAAATCGTCCGCTCTCCAACGTTCGCAATAGCGACAATTTAGTCACGTCGTTCAACGCCACGTGCGGCATACGCCATTGCACTTTCAGTAGCGTAACTTTAGGATCCTTGGTCGGATCTCTCGGCACGGTTTTTCTCGGATCTACGACGCAGTTGACGTCGTTACGAGCGCGTATCAGGATAAGCTCGTGTCGTGCGTTTATCACCACACGTTTGTAGTCCTCGCAGAAACCCAAAAGAATATTCAAAGGTACGCAAAAGTTGAATTGACGGGACGCGCTGTTCGGATTCGATTCGTTCATCGGATAACTCCATCCGGCGTTCTGCAGTCTCTTGGCTCGTTCGACGGTCAGCGACGCGTAGTTCTTTATCGTGTTGGTTATTTCGACGTTTCTACACCCGTCGATCTCCACGCCGTCGAGTTCGTATCGAATCTCGTCGAACATAAACGCGACGCAGTTGTTGACCAATTTCGCGTATTGCCTTTGATCATCCCTCGCCTCCGACGTCGTAGCGCCGCCGTCGTCGTAGAGTCGTCCCTTGACGTACAGGAAACTGTCGCACGGCAGCGTATACAGATCCTGCTGCTGTATGGGTATTCGTATCTCGTCGTTGTGCCCGAACGTCGTGTTCACGTATGGGTTATACGTGTGAGTCTCGATTCCGACGATGCGCTCGTCGAAGATCGGCTCACCGCCGATACTCAGGATGTCGGCCATGGTCTTTCTTTTTGATGTAGAAACGACGCGTTTCTCACGGCGAGACCCAGCGATCGTAGAAACCTGACGTTGGCGTTGCTGAGAACGGCTCTCCTTCCTCCTCGACCACCACCACCACCTCTTCTCTTTCTTACGGTTTCGATTTCGTCGTAGAACGGGCTAGCTCGCTCGTTCGTACAATCCGCGCTCGATCCGTTCAGAACGAGCATCCCTCTCGATTTCTCTTCAGATCGTGGAGATACGCACACACACGCACACACACTAACTGCGGCGACGACGTACGTGTAGTCTAATCGTTATCTCCTCGCCACGAAAGTCGATCAATCGATCGTTCTGATCCACGATTCGCACCGTGATATCGGTGACGTTTCGCGCGACGATCGGGAGGTAAATGATCTGCGTCGGAGTCTCCGACAGTTTATATCCCGGTAGAACTTTCGGTGCAAATTCGTGTATCGCGTGCACTGAGCGTCCGTTGCTGTACGCTCCCGTGGTGATGCTGCATTCGATGCGAATTATGTTCACGCTCATGACGTCAACGGGTCCGTCGGAAACGTACCATTTGTTTGGTTTTAGGATACGATCGCGAGAAACCCAAAAGAGAACCGATGTTGTTCGGTTTTGTAAAAATCACTCTGTAGGCGCATTTTATCTCACTCCTCATGGTATTCTCGTTGGCGCGAAGAGCGAGTATCGTTCTATCACCGCCGTCATCGTCATCATTCTTGCCGTAGTCCTCGTATATGCCATAATCGTCGTCGTCGTCTTCATCCTCGTCCTCGTATATGCGATAAACGTCGACGTCGTTGTCGTCGTCGTCCTTCCCCGTTCGTGTGTTTTCTTTTACCCGTCCAGCGCCATCGGCCTGCAGTTTTTCTCTTTCTCTTTATCTCTCTCGCGCTTTCGCGACGTTCGCGATGAAGAAGAGCGGCGCGCAGATATCTGCTCACGGCTCGTAGCTCGTACGACCCTTCCGGAACGACGATCTTCCGGTCGTCCTCGCCGAAGTAGAATCGATTGTTCGCCGGCGTAACGTTCGGTATCGAGTTGTACGTCTCAAAAGTTGCCAAACCCAGCTCGTACTCGCCGTCGCTCAGATCCAAAGCGGGAAAGTGACTCGCCGTGAGAACGCTGCTGGTTCCGGTTAACGTGAGCGTCAGCGACATCGCGGGGGAACGTCGATCGTTCACTGCCACTCCCCCAATCGATCTCGCGAAGAAATCGCAGGCACAGCTGTCCGCAGAGTCTCTGTTCGAACGTCTGAAACGCGCGACGATTGTACGTCACGATCGCGCTCTCGCCGCCACCGCCGAGATATCGCGCGAGATCCCTCGGCGGACGGAGATTTCCGAACGCGTCGAAGTAGATCGCCGCGTTCCCTTTCTTCGCGTAAGCGACCCAATGCGTGCCCGGACCCGCCGCGTCGTCGAGATTCACGATGCCGCACTCCGCGTGTCGCACCCTCGTCGGCAGAGCGTCGCGCATGAACACTCCACGGAAGAACGGTATTCGTAGGCGACGCGCCGATCGATCGAGCTGCTCGTTCGTCGTGACGCCGTACGGTGGCAGATCCGACGTCGCCGCTAACGTCGCCTTCTTCCGCGAAATTTTTTTTTTCGCCGATTCTCCTCGCGCCACCTCCGCGCTTCTTATACGGCGCGAGGTACAACCCGCGACCCTCCATCGCGCGATTGTGTCGCTGCAGTTCCTCGAGTTCCCGTCGTGCCGCTTTGCTGGCGCTCACCGCTTTGGCCACACCAGCCGCGCCACCGATCAAGGAACCGAGCGCGCCCAACATCGGTAGAAAAGGCAAGAAGCCGCCGCGTTTCGCCGTCGGAAGTATCCTCCGCCTTTTCCTCCTCGTCTTCGCGTTTTTCCTCGCTTCTTTCTTCTTTTTTCCTTTTTTCCGTTCCATACCCATGCCCAGTTTCGTCTTCGCCTTCATAGCCGCCCATACGGCCGCCGCGGCGAGTCTCTCACTGACCGTCGAGTCCTTCGCGGTGACACGCTCGCGCGCCCTCTCGGGGAGCAGGCGATCGGCGACGTGGCGTTCGGCGAGCTCGCCGCTTCGCGAATACGCTATGTCGTGCTCGCGACACGCCGCGTCCAACGGATTGATGCCTTTTTCACCGCGCGCTAGTCTCTTCGCTAGACGCGTCCCGGGTCCGCAAAACTGATAGCCGGGTATATGCAGCTCAAATGGAAGAGCGTTTATCGCGCGATCGAGTAGACCGGCGCCGCGCATTCGGTCACGGTTGAGGGAGGATTTTTTTCTTCTTAATTCGAACGGAACCGTTTCGACGACTCACCGTTCAGAGTGAGCGCGCGGTTGCACTCGTAGCAGTCCTTGATGAGCGGCGGTGGACCGTCTATGTGCGTTCGCTGCCACGGACGATTGTAATGTTCCATACACGAGCGATATCTCTGAACCTCGGGATCCGCTTTTATGTGCTCGGGCAAACGGTCCCACAGCAGTTGCACGTATTTCTCAAATTTACGCAACAGAACGATCTTCGGAACGAATTCCAGCTCTTCGGCGGTCAGATCAAGAATATCGCGCCTGTCCGTCAGTACGATGGGAAACATCTCGGTCACCGATGCGCGCGAACGTTTCGTTGCTTTTGAGGTCAAATTTCTACGGATACGACGACGCGCTCGCGCTACTTATACCTGCGCGCGGAGCGTTTGCGCACGCGCGACGAAAACGGAACGACGTCCGTGCTGCCCTCCCCGCCCCGGCGCTCGAACGCGTTCGTCGCGTGCGAGCGCGCGCTTGCGGAAAAGACCGAGAGAGAGCGAGAGAGGGCACAATGCGATTCGTGCGACAGTCGGTGACGATAGGAGTTTCGAATGTGGATCGCAAAACGCGGGCAAGGTCGGGCACGATCGAGAGAGGAAGCGGAGAATCGCGCAGACACGGTCCTCTCTTGCCGAACGTCGTACGTTGCATCATCTGCGGTCCCTCTAACTGCGGTAAGACGAACGTTCTGGTGAGTCTGCTGGAACAACCGCACGGTTTTCGTTTCGAGAACGTATACGTGTACTCGAAATCTCTGCAACAACCGAAGTATCAATATCTCGAACAATTGTTCGAGCCTATGGAGGAGATCAGCTATCGCGCGTTTTCCGACAATCGCGACGTCGTTCCACCCGACGAGGCGCTTCCCGAATCGGTCTTCGTCTTCGACGATGTGGCCTGTGACAAGCAGGACAGAATGAGGGAGTACCTACTACGGGAGTACTACGACTTTTCTATGGGTCGACATTCGAACATCGATTGCTTCTATTTCTGTCAGACGTACGCCAAGATACCGAAACATCTCGTGCGCGATAACGCAAATTTGTTGATCCTGTTCAGGCAGGACGGCACCATTCTGCGACACGTGTACGACGATCACGTGAACATTGATATGTCGTACGACGAGTTTCGCGCTTTCTGTCGCGAGTGTTGGCGACGCACCTACGGTTTCGCCGTGATAGACAAGGACAGCGCGTTGCGAGGCGGACGGTACAGACGGGGGTTCCACGACTTCGCCGTGCTGTAGAGCCGATCAGTGCGTTTCGCCGAACGACGCGAGTATGAGCGCGATCGCGAGAGAGAGGACCGCGCGAGAGATAGCCAAAACGCGAGCATCGATTCGCAGGAAGTACGCCGCTCTCAGGGCCGGAAAAATGGAGAGCGAGATTGCTCTGGAAAAGAGGTACGAGCCCATCGTCAAACCTCTGAAACGGCTCGCCGATGACGTGGAACGTAGGAGTAAAGGACTGGGCAAGATTGACGACGACGGCGGCAGCTTTACGCTTGCGAGAAAGATGAAAACAACGAAGAGAGCGAAGAAGGATAGCGAAAACGGCGATGACGACGACGACGACGATGCTGGCGCCGACCTGGAGCGCGATTACGGGGAGGACGACGACGACGTGTTCACGCCAATAAGGACAACGACGACCGCGGAAAAAAAGAGAGAGTCGCGTCCAGCGCGGTTGATTTCGGCTCCCGCGACGACGACCGTCGCGAGCTCCACGCCGATCCACGCCGATTCGGTCCGGTTTTTACCGAGAGAACACGAAACCGTCTTGGAGACTACGACTCCACCCCCCGCGCTGGAGACGTCCGTCAGGGAGTCTTTGAGCACGGCGGAAGGTCGCGATACTCTCGATAGCCAACTAGGACCGTTAGGGCGGGAGTACGTGGGCGCTCTTTTAAGCGGCGACAGAAAAAAGGAGATCGACCACGTCTACGGAGTGTATCTCGGCGAGAACGGCGCAATGCTGGGTAACAAGCGATTCGACGTGGCCGCGGATGATTCCGTGATCATCGGCGGTGTGCGATACAAGGGCACGCGCGGTCTGTACGAATTGATCGTTATGCGAAGTCCCAACGCTAAAATCTACACGGACGAGGACAAACGAACGTACAGACGTATACTTTTCGCTACCAGTGCTCACAAACGCGATCGCAGCGCCTGTCATGGGTAACAAGGGACACAAGTACAGAAATGTAATAGCGCCGCTCGTACTTCCGTTTCACAAAACTGGGACTACGAAAGGCGCCGGACTACCGTCGACCATGCGACTGACCGACAACGCGATCGATTACGTTCACTGGGACGATCCCAACGAGCTGGTCGATCGACTTCGACTGCTGGACGCTTCTCGCCGGCAACGACGCTCACGACAACGAAATTCTGTCGATAATCGAGGAACTTCGCGAGGCCGGTTTCGTCATAAATTGATCGATCGCGTCGATCGCGACGGCAGTACTAATCGCGCGCTCTTCAACGCCTTCCCCACAGCGTGCGATGTCCGTGAACAAATTCGGCATGTCTCTGACAAATCGGAGCAACGGTGACGGAATCGACGGCGCGTCCACGGTGCGATTACGCTCCTCGATCGAATCCCTGCGTAATTACACGCGCAACAACGCGCTCTTTATGAGCGACGATTCCTACGACGCGAGGGAGCGCAAGATACGGCGAGTGGCCGCGCCGGAAATCGACACTGACGCGACGAACAGGAGTTACGTCGAGGACGCGATCGGACGGTCGAAGAGAAGCGCGACCGAAGAATTGACAGGCGAGATAGCGGCGGTGAGGAACGACGCGCTCCTCTCGAATCGAAACTCTTTCGACGCACGGGATCGCAGAATACGGCGGGTAGCCGCGCCGGAGATCGGCACCGACGCGACGAACAAGAGCTACGTAGAGGGCGCGATCGGGCAGCTCAAGAGCGTCGTGATCGAAGAGATCAAGAAGAACGACGCGACGGAAGAATTGAGAGGCGGAATTGCGACGCTGAAGAACGACGCGCTCCGCTTGAATCAGGGCTCTTACCACGCGAGGAAGCGCAAGATACGAGGGGTAGCCGCGCCGGAGGTCGGCACCGACGCCACAAACAGGAGTTACGTAGAGGGCGCGATCGGGCGGCTCAAGAGCGTCGTGACCGATGAGATCAGGAAGAACGACGCGACTGAAGAATTGAGAGGTGGAATCGCGACGCTGAAGAACGACGCGCTCCGTTTGAACGGGGATTCCTATGACGCGAGGGAGCGCAAGATACAGCGAGTGGCCGCGCCGGAGATCGACACCGACGCAACGAATAGGAGTTACGTAGAGGACGCGATCGAACGGTTCAAGAGCGCCGTGATCGAAGAGATCGAGAAGAAGAACACCGTCGATCGAGAGTTCACAGGCGTCATCGTGACGAACGCGACCCAGGGTTTAGGAGACGAAATCGCGACGTTGCGAAACGACGCGCTTCTCCTGCGCGAAGATTCCTACGACGCGTCGGAGCGCAAGATACGACGCGTGGCCGCGCCGGAGGTCGGCACCGACGCGATGAACATGAGCTACGTTGAGGGAGCGATCGCGGAGCTCAGGAAAAATTTCAAAGACCTGATAAGAGATTTTAAAAGTCAGTTCGTATCCGTGATGAATACCGTGGATAAGCACGAAATCCAAATCGCCAGAATACCTTCTTAAGCAATGAGCGCGGAAAAACAAAGACTCGTGGAGGAATTGCACGCGCCGGCGCGAAAAAACTTTCCTCGCCGCCACGTCGTGGTGCGCGGTTACGACGACCTGTGGCAGGCCGACGTGGTCGAGATGCGTCCCTATTCGCGCGAAAACGCGGGTCACAATTACATTCTGACAGTCATCGATGTGCTGAGCAAGTACGCCTGGGCGATCCCGCTCAAGACTAAGAGTGGAAAGGAGGTCGCAACGGCTCTCCAAAAGATCTTTCGCGAGGACGCGCGATACCCTAGGAATCTGCAAACGGACAAAGGAAAGGAATTCTACAACGCCGACGCGCGCAAAATCTTCGACGCGCACAAGGTGAATCACTACTCCACGTATTCGGTGATGGAAGCGTCGGTGGTGGAGAGATTCAACCGCACGTTGAAAAACGACATGTGGAAGCTCTTCACGCTCCAGGGATCGTACAGATGGATAGACTCGCTGCCGCGCCTCTTGTCGAACTACAATCGTCGTAGACACAGAACGATCGAAATGCGTCCGGCGGACGTGACGCCCACCGTCGCCGCGTCGCCGAAAAACTCTTGCGCACGGTGTACAGTCGCGCGAAGATCGCCGCGCCGGCGAGATTTCAAGTCAACGATCCGGTGCGCGTGAGCAAATTTAAGACGATCTTCGAAAAAGGCTACACTCCCAATTGGACCACCGAGATCTTTTGCGTAGCCAAAGTACAAAGGACCAATCCAGTTACGTATCTGCTGAAAGACATTCGCGGAGAAGCGATAGCCGGAGGATTCTACGAGCACGAGTTGCTACGCGTCTCAATCCCGACGTCTATCTTGTGGAAAAGTCTGCGTAAGCGGGGCAATCGAGCGTACGTGAAGTGGCTAGGAATGGACAGTTCGCACAATTCGTGGATAGATAAGACATCTATTGTATTGTAACAGAAATAATTAGACATTCGTAGACACGCACAACGTGTACTTTATTCTTAATAAAAGTTTACACATTCATTGGTTTGTTTCTTACGTACTATTATAATATTTTTTGCGATAAAACAATTTTAGAAAGCCTATGATATTGTTTCTTTTTTTTACAACGGTATTCCGTAATGTCCCCACGGAAGCGTTTCCTCGCTGTCCAACGTATCGCTTGTCGTCGTGTGGACTGAGAGCAAGTTTTTGCTCCGACACGGTGTAAACCTCGTGCAACGTCGAGCGTATGCACGACTGGCGCGTCCTTAGCTCACGCGCGTCCCGCAGGCACGCCACGTAATCCTCGAACGTGATCCTCTTCGCGACTACGTTTCTTTTGACACCCTTTATTCTCTTGGTGTCGTCGCGTCCGAGTACCTTGTAACTGTACATCTTCGCTCTGAGGCCCACGAACTCCGTCATGATCGCGCCGTTGTTTTCGTCCTTCATCAAACCCGGCACCTTCTTGTTGACGCGCGGTATGCCGTGCGCGTTATTCTCCGCGTAGTCGCTCGTGTCGAATCTGTCTATGTCGCGTCTCATACACTCGTACGCGTCTTCGCACTCCAGCAAATAGATCAGACTATCGGTATCCGTGTAAAGAATTCGACACCGGTCGCGATAGAGCGGCACCATGTAGTGAAGTAGCCGTGTAGCGTCGTAGTGAAACTCGTAGAGACGCGTCTTGGATATCTCGAGAATACACATACCCACGTAGACCGGCTTGTTGAATTTTACCTCGAGCCTTCGCAGCTCGATCGCGACCAGATTCTCCGAGAAGACGCTTCTGCTGTGAAAGTTCGGCCTGCCGATCAACGCCTCCGCGCCGTACCTCCCGTCCCATCGCGTCACGAGACGCACGTCCACGTGATCGCGTACGTTCTCCATCGTTTTGCCGAAGACGGCATTGTTCATCAGTTTGTACATGTTCCGTTCGAACTCGTTGCTCGCGCGCGTCCTGAACGTCGTGTTCAGCTCGATGTAACCGCGAAGCCACTGTGACTGGGCGAATCGCAGGACTCGATGAACGCGCGTCAGACGCAAACCGAGCCGCAGACATTGCTGCAGGTTTCGATAGTGCGTCACGTAGCGCGATTTTTCGTAGAGAGTGGCTAGCAGTTTCTCCTGCCGCTTACTGGGCGGTTTATCGCGCGTCGGGCACAGCGGCAAGTCCGCGTGGGCGTCGTGCAGTTCCAGCGGATACTCGAGATCCACCTCCAGAATGTAACCGACGTCGCTATCCGTCGGCACGGTCGTGGCGTCGAAATTCTCTGGGTCGTCGAGCCATTGGAAATTCGCGTACGGCAGCGATTCGCTCATAGCCCAGCCGTATAGATTGTTCACGTCGTAATACATGAGATATGTAGTGGGCTGAGACAAGTCGTACGTCGGTACGTGCCTGTTGTTGGCTCGTGCGTACGTGAGCGAACATTGACTGAGACCACCGCGTATTCCGCGTTCCACGAACAGCACCATGTCGATGTCGGTGAGCAGCTCGAAACGCACGCCGGTGTACCTCAACATGGCGTCCCACGTGTACCCCGGCAACGTATAATAATACGCGGGATCCAGCCCGTAACTCGCTAAACACGTGTCCCGAAAATTCTCAAAGATATCCGCCAGAAGAAGCACGTCGGTCTTGAGATACAGATCGCTGTACTCGCCGAGATCTCGCACGCGAAAACGTCGCCAGACCCTCGTTGCGTGTTCGTAGTCGCTCTCGCTCGCGGTCAAGGAGTTGTAAAAGACCTCGCGCGGCGGAAGCTTGGTCTCCCGCAGTTTATCCGCGTTGTCGACGTACTCGTACGGAAAAACTCCCTTGCGAGTGAGCAGATCGAGATCCTCCGTGCTCAGATCCGCGTACTCCGAGCGCGTTATTCTCAGCTTGTCCTTGTCCAGATAGGACGCCAGGGTTTCGATACACTGAGAAAAAAATATTTAAATCCAAGAAAATATTTACTCCAGGGGTACCAATGACATATTTACTTAATATAATCACATATTTATTTAGAATTAAATATCTTTACTTAAATTAAGTAAAGATATCTAATTCTAAATAAATATGTGATTATATTAAGTAAATATGTCATTGGTACCCCTGGAGTAAATATTTTCTTGGATTTAAATATTTTTTTTCTCAGTGTACTCGCGGCTAAAAATTTGTACGAGTCTACGAATCGAAGCTTCACGTATCGATTCCACATCCCATCCGTTTGCGTCTCTTAACGGTCTTCGAGAAAGATATGTAATTTTCCTTCGTAAGCGGCAGAAGATCGATCGCACCCTCAAAATCGTTCGCGATTTTCTCGATAATAAAGTGCGCGTCGTAACCCGACAGATTGTGGAAGAACACGGGAATCACGTACACGTTTCTGTAATTCAGATTGCAACGGGAATGCGCCGGACCTCTGTAGCGTCCGGTTAGATGACAGTGATCTCGCATGCGCTTGTCCTCCGGTTGGAACACTTTCCGACACACGTGACAATGCTTCGCGCGCCAAAATTCGAGTTTCTCGTCCTCCGTAAGTTCCACCATCGATATATTGGTGGAGATTTTAATCTTAGCGTAACGTGCTAGAACGCGAAGCTCGTTCACGAACCATGAAACGCAGTCCTCGCCGCGCCGATATTTGTACGTAGATACGGTATCGTCGTAGGTGCAGCGCAGATAGTAGCCCAGGCTGAACGGTACGTGACGCTGATAAGCGTCTTTCTGTTTTCTCGGCACTCTCCCTCCCCCGTTGTTCGAGAAGACACTCCAAATCCGCGTACACCACGAAGGGGAGTCGCTCCTTTCTGTCGTGATTGTCGAACGATAGCCACTTATCGTCCTCGTTCGGAAGAACGATGGCGCAGTCGTTCATGCGGCCGCAGTCGACGCTGTGAGCGGCCAACTTTTCGCGCGTATAGAAATAGTGCAGACACCTGCAAAGTAACGTGCGTGCGATTACATATATAAAAATAATAATACCTCGTTGTTTCCTTATTCCTCAGGCTTTTTTTCTTTACTTACCGATCGCAAACGTGCTTCACACACCGGCTCACGGTCAATTGCGAATTCACCAATCGCGACAGATTCTTTATCCAGGCGAAATGACCCCTGTTGACGCCACGTAGCGTATCGCGTAGATACAGTAGATTTACGTGTCTATCTCTCTTATTGTCAGTTAACCGCAGAGGCACGATCGCGTTGTGGTCGGCGCCCCGTCCGAACTTGACCTTTTTTTCGCTTCTTTCCCGAGTCGTAAATACATTGATTGATACGTCGTTCTGACGTTCGAACTTTCCGATCTGTTTCAGGTCTATGGGAAACTTGATTCCGTCGAGATTCAACACCGTCGCGTAATCGGGATACGAGCCGCATCGTTGCGCGTTGTGCTTGGCAGGATACAGAGCCGCGACCACCGCGCGCACGAAACACGTGTCGTTCTCCGACAGTACGTTGACCACCGCCTGTTTCAGTCTTATACCTAGCGGTATCTTCATCCAACATCCCACGCGCATGGGATTACATTTGTTCACGTTCACCGTTAGTTAGGTTCAGTATTCGCGACAACGCCCATCCGCTGTCGCGTTCCTGAAATTCGTCCAACGCCACTAGAATCGCGTCGCGCACGTGCTTTTCGTACCACTCGCCCAGATCGGACTCTTGAAGAAGCTGTTCGTTAAGCGTAGCGATACTCTTCACATCGGTCTTAACATCCGCTATGAATTCCCCATTGAATATGGTATTAACCTTTAGACACGTGTATCTGTTCAAATTATCCTGCACTTTTTCGAGCACGATGTCCCTCGCATCCTCGAGAAATCGCGCGGGTTCGATGTACGTCGAGTTTGTCACAGCGCCGGTCAGTACGCGACTTTGGAACGCCGTATCGATCTCGACCCACGAAAATCCTCTGCCGCCGTCTCCACCGTCCAAACCGGCACCTACGGTGCGTTCGAATCGTCGACGCAGATTCTCCCTCGAACCTTCCAATCGCGCTATTCGCGCCACCAGAGCGGCCACGGGTCCCGTACCTCCTCGCTCCCCAGAGCGTTTGACTCGACAACTCTCCCGCAAGAGCCGGAGACACTCGTCGCATCGTCGTCCCCACGCGCGGTACCCGTCCGCGTCGCGGACGTCCACGGCGAGCAACTCGTCGCACTCTTCCTGCATTCTATCCAGAAGGGCCTTCCACCCTCGGGAACACTGAATTTCACTCGATCGAAAAGACAACAAGACTTGTAGGTTTGAAGCCTACGTATCCGCTCTCCACCAACCACCGTCTGATAATAAAGATAATACTCGAGCGGTAGGTAACGCATATAATCGTTCGCCCTAACGGAGTATGCCATCGTTGTCTCTATCCACGCGCGCTCGCGCGCAGTTCGCGCCCCGATCTTTCTCCGAAGATGATGAGTCGCCAGATTCCATCGCGCGTCCTCCTTCACCACCAACGCGCACGCGTTTGACGATAACGCGTCGACTCTCGCCGATTCGTTGTCGTCCGAATCCGACGAAAACTTGGGCATGAACTTGGAACAGCGCAGTTTACCGTCCGATTCCTCGGACGAGTAATAACGGCGATCGTTCATTCGCTAATGCTACAATAACTCCACTAACGCGTCTAAATCACTTACACATAAAGGTTTCTAGCCAAGTCTTGTGACATAAAAAGCGGGCATGGGGGTTGGACGTGTACTGAAACCACCCAGGACGCTCCAAGGGAGCTGGGATCGGAGATCGGTTTCGCGGACGCCGATTTACTTCACGATATATATATCTATCGAGAAACTTCCGATGCGATCGAAGATCGGCAATTCCGATTTCGCGACGGATCAGATATCTCGCTACGTCGACGCGCCGCGGATCCCACTCCCTCGCGAACGGATCCCCGTTCCTCGCGAGCGGTTCGCTGATTTTCACGAGCGGTTTCGGAAATGTTCCGTTTCCGACTTTCTCCCACGCCGGTTTGCAAAGTTCTACGTACTTGCTGCTCATACCACGTTAAACGAATAAAACCGCTTTAACTTATCCCGATACGATGCACTTTACGCTGTTGCGCCAATTCAATTTATACTCGTTCGTTATCTCAACGGAGGATGTACCTACAGGATACACCCTTCCGGGAAGAGGATATCCACATCCTGCGAAAAAAACAAAAGAAGGAACTGACAAGAGCGACCTCGAACGAGTTCGCTACCGGATACACTCTTCCGGGAAGAGGAATATCCGCATCCTGCAAAAAAACAAAAGAAGGAACTAACAAGAGCGACCTCGAACGCGCGAGATAAAAATTTAATCGCGAATCGGGGCGGATTTCCGTGCGCGGCCGATAACGCCGATCCGAGCGCCCTCTCGGAGCGACCGGGAACGACGATCCCCCCACCCCGGCGGCAACACCGCGCAGCGAAATTCCCTATCACCCGCCTAGGGAATTTACGTCTTTAAGGTTACCGCAAAATGTGCGGTAAAAATATACTCGCATCTGATTTGGCAACCTCGAGTCTTTGTACTCGTTTCTGATTGGCCAGAGATAAGATGTTGTCCAGTTACTAGTAAATCGTGTGGGGAATTTTCCCCCCGCAACTCCCCCCCTCCGATGAACCTATACCCTTCCTCTCGACCCCCTCGCCCATCTCTTATGGCGTTCTTCTCGCGTCCGCGCGGCCCGCCCCGCTTCCCCTCCGAAGTACCCGAGCACCGGGGTGGGCATTCCTCATCTACTCACGGCAATTGCCTCGACGCGCCGAGCGGGGCCGAAAACGCCCGAAGACCGCCGAACGCGATCGCAGCGTCGGGGCACCGTCACTACCGACCAGAGTTGTGAGTAATTAATTAAAATTTTAATGTAATTAGAGTTTAATTAAAAATTGAAATTTTAATTCTCAATTGAATGTTTTAAATTAAAAGTTAGAATATTATTTCTCAATTGCAAATATTCAATTAAAAATTAAAAATGTAATTTCTAATTGAATATTTTAAATTGAGAAATAATATTTTAATTTTTAATTTAAAACATTCAATTAAGAATTAAAATTTTAATTTTTAATTAGATAATTTCAACTAAAAGTTAATCTATTAATTTTTAATTGGAAATATTTAATAGCGAATTACATTTTTAATTTTCAATTCAAAATATTCAATTAAGAAATAATTGAGAATTTTTACTTTTTAATTGAAATTTTTCAATTAAGAATTAAAATTTTATACGGATGTATATGTTATCGCCAGACACTGTATAATAAATGAAAGCGTGAGTCACCGATAGTATACGAATATATATGATTTTAATTTATAACTTATAAACTCTTTTCTCGCATTAGCTGTTGCCAAAACTGGTTTTTTTTTTCTTTTTCAAATAATGTATTTGAGAGTCTGTTGTACTTCGGGAGGTTTACCATCATTGCATGACCGCATGACATTGCGGTTACTACCGTGCCGCTTGACCATCACAACATTCACAACATTATTCTCCTATTAATCCACGCGTTCAGAAATGTAAACAAAAATCTCGAATTAGTGACCGGTCACCGGTCAGTTGTCTGAGAGACTTTGAGTCAGAAAGACGTGTAACGAATAACTGTCGCAATCGATAGTTATAGTGAAATTGTAGCAAGAACGCAACTGATAACAGGTAAGTGTTTTTAATATAACGTATAAAATGTATAGTATATTGTGCACCAAGGGGCGAAAGTAGCGTTTTTCAGACGAGTGTGAAGTTTGCCGCCCGAGCCGAAGGCGAGGGCGGCAAATCACACGAGTCTGAAAAAGCTTTCGCCCCGAGGTGCACATGATATTTTTCACAATACCTTTACGGAAAGTTCGACTTCCATGCCTAGAGAGAGGCGAGAGCCCGCTAAACAGGGAGGAAAGTGGTCACTTTCCGCCCGCTATGCCGCCTTGGCGTGAAATTAACCACTTTCGCCCCTCTCTACAGGCATGGAAAGTCGAACTTTCCGTGGAGGTGTTGTGAAAAATCCTTTTCGTAAAATTGTTTTGGCGATCTATTTACTGATTCAGTCTAACTATTTGTTAGAGGAAAGTACCCGATTATGAGATACCCTATTTATTTTTTGTGATTGCCGGAAGTCTATGGGCAGAATTGAAAAAAAAAAGTAGGTCATTTTGAAGGGAATTTAATAAGCTTTAAGATACTGAAATGTAAAATTTAATTTAAATATTAATTTTGCTGAAAATTAGAAAAATGTGAAAAATGTGCTTTCGGCCAAATCGCAAAAGTGTGCTCCTAATTTGAGAGACCCCGGGAAATCGCTAATAAAGTGCAAAATACATCAGTATTACTATTAAAAACCTTTATTTAATGTTTCTCAAATACACATGTGATGCAGAAGCTCATTTGCAATAATCGCAAACCCACTTATATCCAATATTTCCAGCACAGCCACTGTGCGCCCAGCATGAGCACGCGATACATTGAACCCAAGGCTCGTCTTCGGGTAGTTGGTACAAAGTAGTGATTCGGCAAGCGAGACAATACAAGAAAAAGACAATATTTAAATTATTTTCAGGCAATTGAATATCATTCAATCATTGAAGCTTGATAATACAAGAATTACAAGATTTTTTTTCATACTTAAAATTGACAATCAATTTAAAATCTTGTCTCAATCTTGTCTCGATTTCATTTTCTTGACATCTGACATTCAATTAGTGATTTAGAACGAAGCGAGACTTCAAGTCAAGCATCTCGTCCAATTTTTCTTGCGTTTATTATTTGTTTTTGAATGTTGTCTCGATGTTAATGTAACCGTATTTATCTCGAATCGTAATACACGAAGCAATCAAGCAAAAATCTCTAAATTTATGCTTATACTTTATTGTTATTTGAAGGACTTTTTTTCAAATTTTGATTGATTTCTGACTAATTTTAGGAAACTGAAAAAGAAATTTAAAGACCACTTAACCAGATCTTTATAAATTAATTTATAAGTAATTATTATTATTATTATAAGACGTTAGGAACTCGAAAGTTCATTGCCGCAGACACCAAATCCCGCCAAATTTACAAGTAATTATTTACCCAAAAGACGATATTTTTTTATAATAAATAAGAGACATGTTAGTTTAACAGATAGAAACTATAGAAAAAAATAACACAACTTACCTGTTTATTTTCACATGTAAAATATGTTATAAAGAATTATAATTATTAATTATATTATATATATATATATATATATTTATATTATATTATTAATTATTATTATTTCTTTCTTTCTTTATTTATTTATTATTTACACAAAGAGAGATTAGAATAAAGGATTGTGTGTTGTTTTTCCAAATTAAAAATATTAAAATTTTTATAACATTTGCGTTTGTAACTCTAAATCTAAAAATATAAAAACTACAGGCCTTTAAAAATTAAGCGCATACTCTTGCCAGCTTTTCCACTATCAAAAATTTAAAATAAAAAAATTTTTACACAAGAAAATTTAAATTAAAATTTATTTTTTAATTAATTAATTAATTTGGCTGTATAATTCGGAATGTTCCCGCACTAAGTGTCTCTTTACACCAGTTGTATTTCTATTCGTCATTTTTATTGTTTTTCCAGGGCACAAATTACACGTTGCAAATTTTGTATTATTTTCAAGATTATTTATTGTAAACGCTTGAAGATATTTTGAAGTTTTCGGTCTTAACTCAATATGATTTTTCTTTTCAGATAATACTCGTTTCATTTTTAATTTTTATTTTTTAACTATAATATTAAACTTTAATATTTTATATTGGCTATATGACATCGAGACGAGATTGAAACGAGATTTGAATTTGCTCGTCAATAACAAAAACGAAAGCGAGTTTTGCTATATTCACAATTCATGTCCAAACTTCGATAGAATGTTCAATTATATGAAAAGAATCTCGAAGTTTTTATCTTGTTCTTTCGAGAATTTTGCTTGATCTCGCTTATTTGCTCGATTGATTACGGCGGCTTGATAAATACGAGACAAATATGAAATTTGATATTAAAAAATCGAGACAAGATTGTAAAAGAAAATCATGCGCAAGAAATATTGCACGAAATGCTCGACAATTTATTCTCATACCAAATCACTAGTACAAAGCATCGCAAAAAAGGCACTCGACGTTCAATTCTGGTTGTTTGAGAGACTCATTATCTTACTCATCATGCTCAGTGTTAGGAGTACCCTGAATATCTCATATTACGGACCCCTCCCCTTGCGGTTTTGCGATCACCGAATTTAACCTTTACAATTAAGCAACTCAACATATCCCGTATTTTCCTATTAATACGACCTTACACTATCACTGCATGCAGAACTCATTGCCAAATATTTATTTATTATATAATAAACAAGGTTTAAAAACTCACCTCCGTGGAACTTGACAAAACACGAATTCACAATTTCGATGTTCGCAAAGAGTGCATGCACGATCGAACAATGGATTTTCCACTAAATTGGTTTTGCACCAAGGACAATAAGTTCATGGTGGAACAAACAGATGGGGCTCATTAGTTTAGCAGAAACCTCGCTATCGCGTATTAGGAGCTTATCTCATAATAGGGTACTTTCCTCTATTCTTTACGTGAAGAACATTGCAATAATAAATGCAACACTTTTACAGAAAGTTTATTTTGCCATAATGGACAATATGGACATAGACAATTTAGCATCATGTTCCTCATCTCAATCATCAGAAATAGCATCAACGTTAGATAATACAGTCGAAATTAATGATCCTATGAATGCTTTGAGAGAGAAATGTTTGAAAACGGCATATCTAGATGGGAAATTTTTTGATGTTGATTTCACAAAATCAAATCCAGATGGATCATCAATTGTTGCAAAATGCACGAAGTGCCCTAATAATTCCAGACCCATTAAAGGATGCTTGAAAGTATCATCTAATTTTATATCGCATCTTGGTAAACATGATCGGGCTATGGATGAATACAAAAATTATATAAAAATAAAGAGAGCAAGAATTGATGTCTGCCGAAGAGTAACTTGCAGATTTTCTCAAGAAATATTTGAAAATAACGTGACTAGTTATATTTTAGAAAACATGGTTCCTCTAAATACTGTAGAAAAACCTGCTTTCAGAAAAATGTTTGACGGTAATTTATATATAAAAAAAATACTAATGTTTATCAAATATGTCATATAATTTAACATGTTGTAGATTTTAAAATAAAAAGCGGAGATCAGCAATTAAGACATCTCACACGATATACATTAAGCAAAAAAATAAATGAGCAATTTACCAATCAAATGATAGAAATCAAGGAGGCAATGAAAGAAACGTCCTACATTTGTACAACAGCTGACATTTGGACTGCAGCTAACCGTCGGTTTATGGGTGTTACAGTTCACTGGGTGCGTGTATTATACTTTTAATAGTTATCAATGAATTTAATGGGTACAGAGAGAACTTGATTTGTGTGCGCGTGTACGTGTGCGTGCGTGTGTATGCGTGCGCGCGCGCAAACATACATATACACGGAGAGAATTTTTTGTTATATTTTACCCTTAAATTTACTACAAACTTGGGACAACATAGCAACCAAGGAATTTTTAAAATATACAAAAGACATTTTACAAACAACGTAATAAAAATTACCATGCAGATTGGTAAATATTGAAAAATTATTGAAATTTCTTAGATATATTTTAGTAAAATTAATCAAATACATTTTATATTTAAATGAAATAGATATTAATATTTCTTACTATGGTGGATATTAATCAGAATAACTCACATAAAATTCTTGGTGGTACATGTTGTCCCACAACTACCATGATTTCGGGGTAAATTTTAAGAAAAAATTCTCTCCGTGTAGAATATATATGTAAACACATTCATATAAAATTTCTTTTGAAGATGTCTTTCTTTCCCTCTCTCATATATTGAAAAATAAATTTTGATCCATTTTTCAGATTTGTCAAAAGACTTTGGAAAGGAAATCGGCTGCTATTGCGTGCAGACGATTTTCGGGAAGTACATGGCGAAACATTGGCGATTTACTGATGGAAATTAATAGTTCATTTGGAGTAAACCATGAAAAAATAATTTCCACCGTTACAGACAATGGTTCTAATTTTGTTAAGGCTTTTAGAGAATTAGGAATAACGAGCACTTGTTATATTGCAGAAGGTAAAAATATTCATAAACCCCCTTTTAATATATTAGAATATTAATATATTAAGGAAATGACTTTTTGTCGTAAAAATAAACTTTCTGACTATTTCACGCATTTTTCTCTAACGTGACACGTCTTGTGTGCAAGAGTCATAATACATGCTATTAAAAATGTAAATGCTTGTCAACAAAATACATTTTGTTTATGTTGTTTAGTATTTATATTATGAATTTATTAGTTTTTTTTTATTACGTTAAGTTACATAGTCTATAATTTGGACATACACCTTAGTGAAAAATTGTAATTGATATATCGCATATTTGCAAAAAAACGCATATAACTTAAAAAATATTTTTAGTTTAAAAATTATATAGACATTTTGTAGAAAATATAATTTTCTGAAATAGTCACAACAATGTAAAAATTGAAAATGTTGACAGTATTTAGCTTTGTCACTTTTCTTAAGAAATAAAAGAGTATGATATATTAAGATATTAAAGTTATATAGAAAATATTCGTAAATATAAATTATGCGTAAATATTATAAAGTTAGTAGGGGAGACCGGGGCGGGTTGTCACACTTTTTAAATACTGATTTTAAAAAAAATGTTAGCAATATTTTATAATATTGTATAGTACTTTATAATGTAGCTACATCCTTTAGGTGTAAGAAAAAAAATATTAGACTTATATATATTTATACACAGAGAAGTTATTTAATTCTAAGCAAGATCGTGAAAATGTGACGACTTACCCCATACTCAGGGTTGGTTGTCACATGACTCTGGATTGATTGTCATGTATCTTTCATGTAGAGGAAACATACGACAAATAGTTCCTGTTTTAATATTTTATTAAAGTTACTGCTAATTTTTGGTAAATTTAACTTAATAATATATTGCAGCGTAAATTAAACGAAAAATTAATAATTTTCATAAACTTTGTAATATAATTCTCATAAACTTAGACTAAATGAAAGAATAATAATTCTCAATAAATTTTGTAATACTTTCATAAACTTTGAGTAAATAAAAGAATAATAATTCTCACAAACATTGAATCTTATCTCATTTGAGACAACTTACCCTGAATGGTCATTTTGAACAAAGAAGATTATATTTATAAACTACGTTGCAATGACGGTTAACTAAATACAGGAAAAATTATCTAAAACTATATTTTTTATGACCAAAAAGAAATTACGACTAGTAATTCCAAAAATCAACGGAACAATAAAAATAGAGGCAAGAAAAATTTACTCACGACCTCCAATTTTTAAAACATGATCGTAAATATCACATGCGATGTTTTTGAAACGAGCTATTTCGTACACCCGACTAACACGATAGGAGCAACCTACACTATAAAGAAGAATATTCCACTCAATGTATTAAGTGAGATATAAGCTTTGTGACAACTTACCCGTGTGACTTCTAGCCCCGGTCTCCTCTACCTAATTATTCTTAATTGTTTTTATTATTTTTTCATAAAATATTTTTATGTTATAGATACAATAAGTGAAACAAATAACATTAATGAAAGCGAAAACCAAGAAATAATTGAAGACGATGACCACTATTACGATCCTAATGCCACGGTTGAGACTCTCGATGGTGAATTTCTTCCTCAGCATTTGCGCTGCGCTAGTCACACACTCAATTTGATAGCCACAACTGATGCAGGAAAAGTTATTCAAGATAATTTAAGATTAAAAAGAGCGCACGAAGAAGCTATATTTCGCTGTGAAACTTTATGGAGAGCTATGAAATCGCCAAAAAAACGTGAGGCTCTTAAAACTTACTTAAATTGTTCATTGAAGAGACCAATTATTACAAGATGGAATTCGTA
The DNA here is from genome assembly GCA_030770225.1 of Temnothorax unifasciatus. NCBI lineage: Eukaryota > Metazoa > Arthropoda > Insecta > Hymenoptera > Formicidae > Temnothorax > Temnothorax unifasciatus. The sequence continues at coordinate 59,317 of JASTWK010000601.1, forward strand.
TTATGATGCTCTGAAACAAATTGCATCGCTGCAGGATAAATTGACAAATCATCATGTTCTGCAAGGTATTATTAACACTGAGTGTTTACCCAGGTCTGAAGATTATAGATATATAAAAGAATATCTTCTCTGTTTACGACCGCTTGCAACAGCAATAGACATATTGCAAGGTGATAAGGAATGTCATTATGGATTTTTACTACCGACGTTAATATCTCTCACCAGAAAATGGGAATGTCTTATTGGAAACAAAGATATAGACATTTGCAAGCCTCTCTTAATGTCGTTGTTGGAGAAATTAAAAGAGCGTTTTCAAAAATTTTTTAATATTGAAGATGAAGGTGAAATGGCTGCGCTCGCAGCATTAACTCATCCAAAATTTAAAAACCGATGGAATCAATGCTTATCAAGAGAATTGCAAAATAAAGTCAAACTTATAGCTTTGCAAGCATTGGAAAAATTAATGAATGATGAAAGAACTGAAAATCAGTCTGTAATTGAAGAAGATGATTTCTTTGAATTTGGCCCAATTGTTCAAAATGACAGTCCACTTTCATGTCAAGGAGATCATGAAATTAAATTGATGAGATTTCTTCAAAGTAGCAGCACATCCCTTCAATCACTCGAAAATTTTCCATTAATAAAACGTATATTTATAAAATGTAACACAAGCTTACCATCTTCAGCACCTGTGGAAAGATTATTTTCGTATGCAACAATGATAAATCTCCCAAAGTACAATAGACTCTCAGACACATTATTTGAAAAAAGAGTTTTGGCAGCAGCTAATGCGAGAAAAGCTTATAAATAAATTAAAATAACATTTATTTCATTATTATATTCCATTTATTTATTTGATTATTAAAGTTTTGTTTATTTACTTATTTATATATTAATTAAGTTCTGCATTTATTTATTTATTGAATCATGTTTTGATACTGGAAATATTAAATAATATTATTTTTTTGTATTTTCTTATTGCGTTTATATATATATATATATATATATATATATATATATATATATACGTGCATATAAATTTTACGCATCTACGGACGCCTCTCTTCTCCATCGATTTCTTTTGCGCATTTTTCTTTCTATAATATATATTGTTGCTCCAACTTGTTCAGATACATTTACTTTAAAAATCTAGTTTGCGTTTCTTGTAAATATTTTGTTTTGTACCAATCAATATTGATAAAGCATTCAATTTGTTATAATAAACGTTTATTTTGATCACGTCAATCACGATTCTTATTATTGCTTTTCCTTGTTTAAGGAGTCAAGCTTTGGACGCCCAAAAAAATAGTCGATATTGGAAGTTGGATTGCGCGCAAGCCAAATATTCCTAATCAAATTTCAATTAAGAAGTGAAAATTCTTAATTATTTCTTAACCCTTTAGAAGCCAGAGTACATAATTATGTACATTAAAAAAAGTGTAGTTTTAAACTGACAACTAAAAAAAAACTAAAAAAATTTAAAAAAAATTTTTAACTAAAAAACTTTCATTAGAGACGTCTTTTAAGACTATCTTATAAATGTTATAAATATTATAACATTTTACTCCAACGGGATCGATGTGTGGGCCTTAAAGGGTTAATTAACTATTTTCAATTAAAAATTATAATTTTAGTTTTTAATTGAAAGTATCCAATTATGGATTAAATTTTTAATTCTTAATTGAATAATTGTAATTAAGAATTAACATTTTAATTTTTAATTAAAAATATTGAATTGAGAATTAAAAAGTTAATTCCCAATTGAATATTTGCAATTAAGAATTAACATTTTAATTTTTAATTAAAAATATTCAATTGGGAATTAACTTTTTAATTCTCAATTAAAAATATTCAATTAAGAATTAAACGTTTAATTCCCAATTAAATATTTTCAATTAAAAATTAATATTTTAATTTTTAATTCAAAAAATTTAATTAAAAATTGAAATGTTAATTTTTAATTATAAAAATCTTAATTGACAATTTTACAACCCTGCTACCGACCGTCCCGCCGCATCGTCCCGGCGCTCGCGATTGCCGTCGCTACCCCCGCCCCTCCGCAGCGCCGTCGCGACGCGTATATAAGCGAGCGTCGCTAAAGAGATCTTGCGATTCCCGATCATCTGTCTCACCGACCGCATCGATCCTGAAATCCTGCGCCCAGCTAGTCCGACCAAGGGTAGAGTGCCTCCGGCTTACTCTGTCTTCACCGAGCGCGTCTCGGCAGAACGATCAGCTATCCTTAAGCTTCGGCTTATCCGAAGCCATGCCCGACACGAAGGTAGAGCGCCTCTGGCATTCTCTGTCTTCGCCGAGTGCGTCTCGGCAGAACGACCGGCTATCCTTAGCTTCCGCTTGTCCAAAGCCAGCCCGACACGAAGGTAGAGCGCCCCTGGCATTCTCTGTCTTCGCGGAGGGGGCCTCGGCGAACGGTCCGCTTTATCTGAAGCCAGTCCGAACGAAGATAGAGCGCCTCCGGCATTCTCTTTCTTCGCTGAGTGTGTCTCGGTGGACGACCAGCTTCATCCCGCTATCACCCAACGCGCCAACTTACCGCGGTTTCACGCGCCCTTACCGCACGACGCGCCATTTTCCGCGCTCCGATCCGCGATGCCCGGAGACACCAGCCCCGCCCGTGCCGAAACCTATTGTAACGCGAATCGGTACACGGATCGCCGAAAGAAACGACTCCGCCCAGAGCGGACCGTATTAATCCGCCCATCAGGGCGCCTAACGCGCGCCGCCTGCGACCAACGCCGATCCGGCCGCCGGTGCCACCCCGCGAGTACTATAGACGCGCGCCGTCTCTTGCGTTACGCCGCTTCACACTCACGACACTATAAATCGCGGTCACTTGTTACATTTTGTTATAATAAAACTTTGTTACCGGAACGAGACACTTCATTTTGTCAACCCGCGCCCCGCACCTGTTTTTCCGCGCCTCCTTCGAACCCGACCACACCGCGAGCTAGATCCGCGCTTCGAAGTCAGGTTGTTTCAAATTTTGAACTGCTCACCGACATTGACATGATTATGTGTATGAGTATGTTCATCGAACGCGGTATACGCGGTGGTCTGAGTCAATTTTCCGGCAGATACGCGCAGGCCAACAACAAGTACATGCAGTCGTACGATTCATCGAAACCGTCTTCGTATTTGATGTACTTCGATGTAAATAACTTGTACGGCTGGGCGATGTGTCAGCCACTGCCCTACGCGGAGTTTCGATGGGTCGAAGACGTTTCGAATTTCGAGTTTAGCGCGATCGCTTTGGATTCGCCCATGGGTTACATTCTCGAAGTCGATCTAGAGTATCCGCAGGATAAACGCGCACGCTGACCTACCGTTCTATCCGACGCGTGATAAACCGCCAGACAAACGCCAATCCAAACTTCTCGCCACGCCCTACGATAAGAAGCGTTACGTCATACACTACCGCAACCTACAGCAGTGCACGCGCCACGGTCTTCGCGTCACAAAGATACATCGCGTATTGCAATTCGCTCAATCTACGTGGCTCCGCACTTACATCGAGCTCAATACGAAATTTAGAACACTGGCCAAAAACGATTTTGAGAAAAATTTATATAAATTGATGAACAACGCAGTTTTCGGGAAAACAATAGAAAATGTACGCAATCACGTTGACGTAAAATTATTAACAAAGTGGGACGGTAGATACGGTGCGGAGGCAATGATCGCGCGACCAAATTTTCACAGTAGGAGCGTGTTTTCGGAAAATCTGATAGCCGTTGAACTGCGAAAACTCGAAGTTAAATTTGACAAACCTATTTACGTCGGCATGTGCATTCTCGACGTATCGAAAGTCTGCTTGTATGAATTTCATCACGAGTACATGTCTCCCCTGTACGGCGACATGTGTAGAATTATGTACACCGATACGGACAGCCTTATATACCACATCGAGTGCGAGGATGTGTATGAGAACGTGAAACGCGATATCGCTAGATTCGACACGAGCGATTATGCGGTAGATAACGCGTACGGTATAAAGCTCGCGAACAAGAAGGTGCCGGGCTTGATGAAGGACGAGAATAACGGCGCGATCATGACCGAATTCGTCGGACTCAGGGCGAAGATGTACGCGTTGAGGGTGGATGGTAAAAAAGATTGTAAAAAAGCGAAAGGTGTAAAGAGCAACGTCGTAGCGCGTACTATAACGTTCGACGATTACACGAGGTGTTTGAACGATGAGATCGAAATGACTCGACGGCAGTCCTGTATACGATCGAAGTCGCACGAGGTGTACACCGTGTCCGAAACAAAAATCGCTCTGAGTCCATACGACGATAAGCGATACATTATACCCGATTCGACCGATACGTTGCCATGGGGACATTACCGAATACCTTTGTAACGTATGTATGTATGATGTATGTATGTATGTATGTATGTATGATGTATGTATGATGTATGTATGATGTATGTATGATGTATGTATGATGTATGTATGATGAATGTATGCATGTATGTAATAGTATAACGTATGCAGTAGTATATGTATGTAATAGTATAACGCATATAATAGTATATGTATGTAACGTAACATAGTAGAAGTAATAACGTAGTAGTGTAACGTATGTCTGTCGTATAACGCATGAATGTATTGTGCGTATATTATATTACAGTATTGGAAAGGATATTAATAAAAATATTACACATGTGTATTTCATATTTTTTACATACTTTACATGTATTTCATATTTCAAGCATTTTACATGTATTACATATCGCATATTTTTATGTTATGAATAAAAATACAGTTTGCAAAAATTAAATAACATCGTCCTTGTGTATCCATGAATTGTGCGATCCATCGAATCCCAGCCATTTAACGTAAACCTCATCACCCCTCTTGCGCAGTACTTTCTCCACGAGATACACGTCCGGATAAGTCGCGCGATGCAACTCGTGCTCGTAGAACGCTCCAGCGACGGATTTTCCGCGATAGTCCTCGAGTAGATAAATTACGGGATTGGTAAGCTGCACTTTAACGATCTTAAACACCTCGGTGGTCCAATTCGGCGTGTAACCCTTTTCGAAAATTGTTTTGTATTTGCTAACGCGCACCGAGTCACCTACTTTGAATTTTGCCAGACCCGCGATCTTTATCGCGCTGTATACTGTAGCCAAGAGTCTTTCGGCTTTCGCGGGGGTAACGTCGACGGGCCGCATGCCGATGGTTCGATGCTTTCGCGCGTTGTAATCCGACACGAGTCGCGGCAATGCGTCGACCGACTTGTAGTTTCCATTGAGCGTAAACATCTTCCACATGTCGTTCTTTAACGTACGATTGAATCGCTCGACGACCGACGCCTTCAACACCGAATACGTGGAATAATGATTGATGCCGTGTTTTCTCACGAGACGTTGCACGTCGGTGTTGTAAAATTCCTTCCCCATGTCGGTTTGTAGATTACTAGGGCACCTCCCGCTGCGTCGAATTATCTCGGCGGTAGCGTCGGCTGTCTCGCTGCCGCCTTTACCCTTGAGCGGCACGGCCCACGCGTACTTGCTTAACATATCGATGACGGTAAGTATGTAGTGGTAGCCTCCGTTGAAACGTGAGTACGGACGCATCTCGACGATATCAGCCTGCCACAGGTCATCGTACCCTCGCACTATGACGTGTCTGCGAGGAAAATTTCTTCTCGCCGGTGCGTGCAGTTCGTCCACCAACCGCCGCTTTTTGATATTTTTACGTACATCGGATTTTAGCGATGTCATGTTTCGTTGTCGCCGTTTCTGCATCGTTCGTAGCAGTTTCTGAACAGTTCATAACCGCTTCTGAGACATTCGTGAACCATTCGGCAGTAGTCCGACAGCCGTTCATGAATCGTTGGTTGCTGTTCGTCGTCGTCAGTTAACTGCTTCTTACCACTCATCGTCGTCGTCGTCGACGTTCTTTAACCGTTTGTAGCCTTTCCTGTCGCCGCGTAGTTCACAACTGTTTCTAAAACGTTCGTAATCGTTACTGAGCTGTTTTTGAACCGTTCGACAACCGTCCGATAACCGTTCTCGAACCGTAAGACAGCCGTCCGACAACCGTTCTCGAATCGTTCGTTGCTGTTCGTCGCCGTCGTCAATTAACCGTTGCTTCTCTTCACTCGTCGCCGTTCGATAGTCGTTTCTGCTGAAACGTTTCTTCATCGTTCATTAGCCGTTTCCAATCTAACGATGTTCGTACGCCGAAGCGCGTTTACCGCAGTCTGTAACGCTCGCACGTCCTTCTCGAACGAGGCAAGTTTCTCGTCTGACTCTTTTCGTTGATCTGTCAAACTTTTAACGCACCGATCCACGTATAGTTTGTTAACCGCGTCATTGTCAGTCTCAGGTTGCGCTACGCGACGAATCTTGCGCGACCTTGCGTCAAAGTCCGTGGCGGTGCGACACAGAGCGTTATTGCGCACGAAATTTCTCATTAATCCGCTCCACCGATGGTGCGAAATAGAGTTTGTCGCGTCTCCGCTGTGCTCGAACAATCCAAATTTGTTGATCAGCATTTCGACGCTGATTGAACGGATAGCTGTTGCACCGTTTAATTTATAATAAGCTCGGCTTCGCGAAGTTCCTCGATGATCGACATGATCTCGTTGTCGTGAGCATTGTTGCCAGCTTGACGCGAAGCGTCGAGCAATCGCAGACGATCCACCAGCTCGTTGGGGTCGTCCCAGTGCACGTAGTCAATCTTATTGTCGGTTAGCGTCATAGCGCGAGGCGCGAATAATCCCTTTCCGGATTTTTTCTCCTTGAGTTCGGTCGATATCAACGGTGAGATTATCGATTGATACTTGAATCCCTTGTTGCCCATTACTCGCCCTTGAGGATCGTGCTTGTATTTATGAGCACTCGTCCACACTAGTATGTCCTTGTACTTTTGCATATCCGCCTCCGAGTAGAGCTTATCATCGGGTGCTTTCTTGAAGATCAACTCGTAAATACCGGGTGTGCCGACGTATCGTGCGTCACCGATAATTATATTATCCGCTTTGTCCACGTCAAAAAGTTTATTACCGAGCATCAATTCATTCTTGCCGAGATAAACACCGTACACGGTGTCTATTGTTGAATCGGCGCCCAAAACGCTCGCGATGTACAATCGGCTCAGCGGACCCAAGCGACTCTCCAACGTTTCTACAAAAAATTCTCGACCCTCCGACGTTTGCAACTGCTTTTGAATGGCCGTCTCGATTGAATCGTCCGTGGTTTCGAAAACATCCACGTCTTCGAGGAATTCAGGACTTGTACGTTGCACGGTTTGCGTCGGCGTAGAGGTTATTGGTGTAGAAGTTATCGGTAGTACTTTCGATCGTTTTGATTGATTAGATTTACGCGGTGTCGACGATGCCAGATCCGACCAGGAGTCTAATCGTTCCCTCTTTTTCTTCGGTGTAGCATCCGGAGTAGCAAACTCCTCCTTCTCCCCGCGCTGTTGAACGGGTAACGTTTCCATCCCCGCGTCAGCAACGCTTTCCGGCTTCTCCTTCTTCACCGCGATCAAGCTCGATTTGTCGACGATCTTTTGCAATGGTCCGATGAGAGGCTTAAAGTGCGTGTCCAACTCAATGTCCTTCTCGATCTTACCGGTCTTCAAAGCGCGAAGTTTCTTGCGAATCGAATCACTCGTCTTCGCAATCTCTTTCACGATCTTCTCGCGTTCGCGAATATTCTCGCTCCCGTCGATCGCGGCCATCGTGGAAAAAAAGCAGAGCGTCGATCGCTAACGTTTCACATCCGACGAGGTATCGGCAACGACTGATCGCTTTTGCGGTATCGCGAACACGTTAAATCCTTTTCTGTATCGGCCGTCCGAAAGCGCGCTGTCCTTGTCTATTACTACGAATCCGTACTTTTGTTGCCAACAATCGTGGCACAACGAGCAAAATTCGTCGTACGACATGTCGGTATTCACGTGATCGTTGTACACGTGTTTCAAATTGGTACCATCCTGTTTGAACAGGATCAGCAGGTTCGTGTTATCGCGTATCAGATGTTTAGGTATTCTCGCGTACGTCTGACAGAGATAAAATGAGTCGACGCTCGAGTGCCTGCCCATTGAGAAATACTCTCTTACAGCGTCTTGCTTGTTGCACGCCACGTCATCGAAGACGAAGATCGAGTTTGGACGCGCGTTGCTCGGTGGAATGACGTCACTGTTATTGGAGAACGTAAAGTAGCCGATTTCGTCGATCGATGTTAATAAATTCTCCAGATATCGATATTTCGGCTGTTGCAGCGATTTCGAGTATACGTACACGTTTTCGAAACGTACGCCGTGCGGACTTTCCAGCAAGCTTATCAAAACGTTGGTTTTACCGCAATTCGAGGGGCCGCAAATGATCGCGCGTATAGTAGTCGGTAACATCGTACCGTGCGTTTCTCCGCGTTGCCCCCCATCGACCGTAATCTGTCGTCGCAATTCGTCACGCGAATCGCCAACGGTTGTCGCACGAATCTCATTTTTTTCCACACTGCCGACTCTCTGGCTGACTCGAACGCCTATTTATAGGCGAGCGGAACCGCGAATCGCTCAGTAGCAAAAATGTTCGTCCTACTGTCGAGACCTTCCGATATTCGCGACTTGAGCGCCGAACAGCTGCAATTTGTGCCGAAAGCCGTTCTGCTGCAAACGTGCGGCGATCACGTACACTACGTGTGGGACAAGCTTCCGGAACATATAAGGGCGGATTTGGAGGTTCAGACATATCGTCGCTGTTACGAACATTACAACCAACCGTGGCAGCGAACGCACATCGACGGTCCCGCGCCAATGATAAAAGATTGCGGCGAATGTCAACGAAAAAAATTGGTGGAGGCCTGTTAAATCGCGCGATAAACGCACTTTCGTTCGAATTACACATTCCCGGCTATCAATTTTGCGGTCCGGGAACTCGTTTACAAGAACGATTGGCGAGAGGGGATCAAGGTATTAATTCATTGGACGCGGCGTGTCGCGAGCACGACATAGCCTATTCGCGTAACCGCGATCTTGCCGAGAGACACGCGGCGGACGAGGTACTCGCTGCGAAAGCGCGAAAACGCAATATCGCGAGAGATTCGACTCTTGGAGAAAGAGCTGCCGCTACAGCCGTCTGGGCGACCATGAAAGCTAAGATAAAGCTCGGAATAGGTTTGAAAACGAAAAAAATGAAAACGAAAAAAAGGCTGACGAAAAAAATAACGGATACTTCCGGCGGCGAAACGTGGCGGCGTATTGCCGATTCTACCGTTTTTGGGAGTTCTCGGCTCGTTGGCCGGCGAAGCGGCGGGAGTCGTAAAGGCCGTGAACGATAACAAAGCCGCGCGGCGTCAGCTGGAAGAGATGCAACGTCACAATCGCGCCGTGGAAGGTCGCGGACTTTATCTCGCTCCGTACAAATATGGACGAGGGCTATATCTCGGTCCGCACAAACGCGAGCGAGGAGTAGCGTCAAAAATTAAAAAAAAAACGTCAAAAAGACGTTAAATATGCCCGCGGGTATTACGACTAACGTACAATTGAATCGACTGGCAAGGCGTATGCGCGTACCGTTCTTCAGAGGTGTCTTCATGCGTGATTCGTTACCGATCGGCGGTGTACGTCGAAACGAGAGCGGTATCGTGAATTTGGACGATGCAGCGGGTCCCGGTATTCATTGGGTAGCGTACGCGAAGGGGGAAGATCGAGTCATGTATTTCGACAGTTTCGGCAAACTTCGACCGCCGAAAGAATTGGTGCGATATTTCGGGCCGAGCGTGTCGAAGATTGAGTACAATCGCACGTCTTATCAGCGATACGATCAGAGCATCTGTGGACAATTGTGCCTGCAATTTCTCCGAACGATCGACGCTAATTTAAAGCCTGACGGTGCGCCGTGGTGACTCAGTATTCGTTAACGGATTGCACCGACATGTCTATAACGTTCACGCTGACCGGGAAGAGCAGCATCCTCGCGGAGCACTACTTTCCCGCCGTGGATCTGAGCGACGGTGACTACGAGCTCGGTCTAACGTGTTTTGAGACTTATCACACGATTCTGAACGTGAATTCTTCGAACAATAAATTTTATTTCGACGAGGATGACACGGAAATTACGATTCCCGAGGGATCGTACGAGATACGAGCCATACATGAGTTTTTGAAACTCGAAATTTCACGGAAACGTCCGCGACGCGTAAATCGTTCCAACGACGATCGTACGTCGGTCGCGAATATCGCGCGAGAGGCGACCGCTCGCGCGAACGGCTACGAAGACGAGGCCACGGAATACCCAATAGTGCTCCGCGCAAATTACAATACGATGAAGAGCGAGATCAAGTGCGCTTTTAGAGTGAACTTTAACAAACCGAACAACGTTGGATCGCTGCTGGGATTCTCGTCGAAGCGTATATTGCAGCCGGGACAGTGGCACGAATCGGACGCGTCGATTAATATTATCAACGTAAACATTATTCGCGTGGAGTGTAACGTGACCGCGAGTGCGTACAGCAACGGTAAACGTGTTCACACGATACACGAATTTTCACCGAGCGTACCACCGGGATATAAGATATCGGAAACGCCGGCGCAGATCATTTACCTGCCGATCATCGCGCGAAGCGTTACGGATCTAACGATACGCGTCACGGATCAAGACGGACGTTTGCTCGATTTTCGAGGAGAGGAGATCACCGTCAGATTGCACGTACGACGGCGACAGCGATAACGCGCGACGTGTGTGAGATGCTCGTGTTGAACGACTCAGAGCACGCGACAGATAAGAATATCTTTATGACTGCGACGATCGACGATATCGTCAAATCGACATTCGGTGGCGTTAAAAAAAGAGAGACGAGAAAGAAGCTTGACGCATCGAACGTTAAATTTTTACAATCTCTGGGATTCGCGGTACGAAACGTCTGAACACGTCGTAAACGATGACTGAAATTCTCAACATCGGAGGCGAGCCCGTCTTTGACGATCGCATCGTCAAGATCGAGACTCACACGTACAACCCGTACGCCACAACGTTCGAGTATAGCGACGAAATACGAATACCCATACAACAGCAGGATCTGTATACGTTGCCGTGCGAAAGTTTTCTCTACGTCGAAGGAACATTGACGGTGACCAGAGCGGTCGACCAAGCAGCCGATAACGTGGTACTGTGTAATAATTGCGTCGCGTTCATGTTCGATGAGATTCGATACGAGCTCGACGGCGTGGAGATTGATCGCTGCAGAAACGTAGGAATAACCAGCACGCTCAAGAACTACGTAACGGTATCGTCCGACAGAAGCGTGATTCTAAGAAACGCCGGCTGGGATCCACATAATAACGCGAATAGATACTTCAATTTCTGCGTACCGCTCAACCTGTTACTAGGATTTTGCGAGGATTACAAACGCGTGGTGATCAACGCTTGTCACGAATTAATCTTGATACGATCGCGCAACAACAACAATTGTCTGGTGGGAAATCTCGCGTTGGAGCCTGCTATCAAAATACTCAAGATACAGTGGCGAAGACCGCGACTCAGCTCGAGAAACCGCGATACGTCGTCTTCGCTCTGCAGACGGGTCGGAAGAACGTCATGTCCGCGGACACGAGCCGATTCGACGACTGCAAATTGACCAACGTGAAACTCTACCTAAACTCGGAAGTCTATCCGTACGACGATTTGAATTTGGACTTTGGCAAACACAGATGGGCGATTCTGTACGATATGTACGCGCCTTTCTGCAAGGGCTATTACGGATACGAATATCTCGAACCGAGTCTCACCGTTTCGACTTTTCTACGTAACGGCCCGTTCGTGATCATCGATTGCTCTCGACAAAACGAATCCGTCAAAAACGCCACCGTGGATGTCAGAATAGAATTTGATTGCATGGAGAACGTACCGCCGAATACCTCCGCGTACTGTCTCATCATACACGATCGCGTGATCGAGTACAATCCGTTGACCAACGTAGTGCGCAAAATAGTCTGAGTGTTCGCGGCAACGTCGACGATAATTTTCTCTCTCTTTCACTCCCGATACAAATTTATGAGGGAAAAAGGGGAGCAGGATATAAATCAGAGTGTCGCGAAACGCGCGTCATTCCTCTCGATTCACGCATCGAAGAGAGAGAGATATCTCTTCATGTCCGCACCAACGTTCGTGGACCTGCAAGGTTTCGTCGTCGGGATGAAATTTGTCGTGAAGGAGGCTGCGGTGCTGAGAAACGGGGTCGTTCTGGCGCATTACATCTTTACATGCCCCATGCCGTGGAATCTCCTCACAAAATCCGACAAACCGTGCGCTTCCTGGTTGATTCGCAATCACCATGGGAATACGATGGGAAGACGGAAACGTGCCGTACAGCATGGTGAAACGCCTGATTACATCGGCCGTGCTTGGTGTAGAAGAAGAGGATGACGACGAAATGCCGACTCTCGTGTACGTCAAGGGATGCCAGAAACGAGAATGGCTGGTGGATCTGCTTGAGAATAAAGCGAGAAAATATCTAAACATCGAGACTCTGGATGCGGATTACGAAGGTATCGAATCTTTGAATATTCTAGATGCTACCAATACTATGCGATGTGGAAAACACGTTAAGAATTGCGCGTTGCAAAATGTATTAAAAATATTTAATGGTCGAAACGTCAGAGAGAATTGTCATCTTTTTAAAAAAATAAATTTTATACATATGTGTAAATTTTACTATGTTTTATTTCCTTTCCCCCATTAGTCGATAGTGTACAAAATTAAAGAATAAGTATACGTGACGAATTCTAACTCGAGAGGGGTCTGAACATGTCTGAACATGTTTCGCGGTTGATGTCATGCGGAAGGGGGAGGGGGGGTATACGTCTTAATAAAAAAACATCCTACCTTAGCCCCCTCTCCTAAAAATTTCAGAGCGCTGATTGCGCGTTTCAAAAACATTAATTTCCCCCTCCTTCATCATAGTTTTGGTTGCCGTGTATATTCGATTAATTTTATAACGACGATCAGTCTTGCATCGGTCGCTTGCATCAACGGTCCGCTTCTCCATAACCGAGAGAATGTATTCCACTGAAGGAAGCAGCAGCGGTGGTAGTAGACGTATGAATTATTACGTACCGATCCCCGATGATGAAACTCCAACGTGTGAAAACAAGTAAGTTTTGTTTAATTTATAGAGCTAATATGTTTTTATATCTTTTTTTGCGAATTGTATTATTTTTATTACTAATTTCATTATTTTTTTCTATAGCATTTCGTTGGAGCGTCGCGCGGTTCGTATACTCAGCAGACGATACGCGTTGACGGCTACGGGATACAAATTCTTCGAAATTGGCGTCAACGTGGGTCCACCGAGTTACGTGGAGATCGCCGTAGGAGATCATCGTGGAACGGAATTGATACTGTCCCACGAAACGTGGAAAAGATTCTACGAACAACGACTGAACATTCAGAATTTCCTTCGATGTTGTAAAAATACGTGTGATTTTATAAGCGTTGGACCGCTAACATTGAGAATTTGTACGATTAACGGTGTCAAACTCGTACGTCTCGAGTCTTTAAACGTACGCTTAACGATGGTCGAATCAACGTTACACCGTATGCTCGATCTTGATATGTGCATCGACGCGATGTTCCATCGATTGAGTAGAATTGTCGAGACGGTCGATGTCAAGTTCACGCAATTCTCCAAAATCGCATCCACTGTAACGGATTCTACACAAGTATTGAATGTAATACGCGATAGCGACGCCTTCAATAAACATCAGCTCGTCGATTGTGAGCTCGCAGCTTTATTTTTTAATGCGCTACCTTAGTATGTAGAAAACAAAAAAATATGTAAAAGAAGAATAAAAAATGTATTTTTTAAGTATAATTCACAACATAATTTCTTTACACGCATTTCCATTCGAGCCGTATATGTGACGCTCGCTAGAACTCAGGCCACTTGAAATTTAAGGTATCATATATCGTAAACTGTGAAGCAACGCTCCGGCGACGCTCTTAGACGAATTAACCAGGAAAACAACGATGAGATATGGGACGTTTTGGGATCTGAGGACATCTTCGGATTGCGAAGATTGTTCGGAATCGAGCACGAATTCGATGTTGAACAAGAAGAAGTGTGGTAATTTTAATAAAAAATTTAACAATTTTATAAAAAATTTAACAATTTTATAAAATAAATATTTTTTCTTGCTTTATTCTATATATATTTTATTATATTTTTTATAACTTCCTTCACTATTATTTATTATATTATAGAATACTAATTATTAAGTAAAATCCGCGCGAGGGAGAGAAAACGAGAAGCGCGCGAAGAAAAGATAACGCGAACGGGGGGACGGGAGCGAGAGAGACCGCGCGCGAGGAAAAAAACGCGAACGAGAAGCGCGCGCAAACCGGGGAGAGACAACGGGGGTCGGGAGCGAGCGCGCCGTGTGACGTCACGCGGACCGACGTGATCGTTGGACCCCCATCCCCCGCGGCGCGCCGAAAACGTAAACGCGGTGTTGGCGGCTCGCATATTCTACAGGGGTGAGATCATTGCACAGACAAGTTGTTTTGTTTATATTCACCGATAAAATTCCAGCACCCGAACGGCGCCCGTTAGCCTTTGTATCCGCGCCGAAAACGCGAACGTCCCCCACCCCCTCGGACCCTCGCTCTAGAACGCGGACACCTACTCCCCTCCCTACCCCCTCGGCGGCACCCCCTTTGTCAACGATATGTTTATAAATATTTAATTAACATGTCCAGACGCGCTCGCCAATACCCCCCCCCCCCGCGGACCCCCTCGCCCTAGAACGCGGATACCTATCCCCCTCCCCGCGGACCCCCTCGCCCTCGAGTCCCCACCCCCCGCCCCGTTCCCTCTTCGGAGCACCCGGGGCAAATGTTTCATATTATTCCTACTAGTTACTAACTATTGTAATTATTGCCACTGATAGATGCGATATTTTTTAAGTACGACATACATACTTGCGAGCGTTTGCGACGGTTAAGATTTCGTAAAAGCGTATTAGCGTTTCTGAGTAAACACATCAAACCCGAGAGATATCAGATTACTCAAAGAGATATCGGGTTACACAAAGTGTCTCTTTGATTCGTAGGGAATGGTCTGCCCACATACAAGACCAACGCCTATCTGGGAGAAGGACTAGGGATGCAATTATCCCTAATTTTAATGAGTGGCTAGACAGGAGGACGGGTTTCTTAACCTTTCGTATGACGCAGATCATGACCGGGCACGGATGTTTTGGGTCCTTCCTTTACAGGATCGGGAAGGAGGACAGTCCTGAGTGCCGATACTGCCAAAGTACTGAGGATACGGCTGAGCACACACTCGCCTCCTGCCCCTTTTGGGGCATTGAGCGGGGTGAACTTACTGCCATTCTGGGACAGAACCTGTCCTTGGACGTGGTGGTTTCTAGAATATGCAGCTCAGAGGAGGCATGGAGGTCTTTCTCCATCTTCGCAGAACGAGTAATGCAGAGAAAAGAAGAGGATGAGAGAAGAAGGCAACTCGTCTTCAAAAATGTCAACGGGGTCGATGTGTAGTATTGTCGCTTCCGTTTTCTCTCGGACTGCGTATAGTATAGGATTTTGAAACCTCGAAAGATTGTATTGCGGCGTGCGTTTATTGTTTACGGCATATGCGGGTGCTATTGGGGTCTCTGGCGTGTCTGCGGGGATGGGCGGTTGGGCGCCGATCGGTGGCGGGCCTTCCTCCTCCTGGGGTCCGGCGCGTCGCCTCGCACGACGCCTCCGGATCCCTGGGGGGGCTGGTGGCCCGGGGGCGGTCGGCGCCTGTCGCTTTCTTGGGATCGCGAGGGATCCCTGTGTTCTTATTATGCGCAATGTATTTTGTCTGTCCGTTTCTGTCTTTCCAGGGTGCCGTTGCTGTTGGTCGCGGGGTCCTTCTGGGGTCGGTCGGCCGGGGCTGGCTGCTCGCTGCTTTTCGGGGCTCCGGCCCCACCGTTTAGGTGGGAACCGGATGCCTCTTTGTGGCAGCGGTCCGCGGTTGATCGCCCCCTGGTGGGCCTCCGTGGTCTTGTGGCGGTGCCCCCGCTAAATGTTCTATGCGCCTTTCCCCTGGGCCCTCTCTTTGGGATGGGCCCAGGGGAGGGGCGCAGCGTTTCTCTCGCCAAGAACCATCTGTCTTGTGGACCCGAGAAATCGGATCCAGGGTTTTTTCTTGGTGGGCGTGTTTCCCTTAATATTAACGGGTCCGGCTGACGGCTGGCGCCCAAATGCCGGGCCCGTGTCTTGTTTCGAGTGGAACTCTCTATCCGGGTAGAGAGTTCCTGTTTGTATTGTTCGTGCACGTCCTGCGGTTCGTGTACGTCTTCCTATGGGGGTGTGAACTCCCCGATGAACGGTACCGCAGCCAATGAAGATGCTCCTCGATGATATGACTGCCCGCATGGCTATTATCATGAGGAGCATCTGAGGCGGTCGAATGGAGACACTTGTGTCTGAACCATTCGACTAGGGACTTAGTTCCTCGGGGGGCAAAACACCCGCTGGTCTTGACCTTGCGTTGGTCTTTTGTCTTTGGTTTACGTATTTTCTGTCGCCTCGAGCGTGGGGACTGTCGTGCCACGTGATGTTTGCCTCGTGTGTTCCATGTGTCGCGACTGTAGTCCGTAGTGTTGTGTTTAGGGAGAGGGGTTTTAGTGGGTGCAAGCCCCACACATCCCGGGTGGCCGGCCCCTGGTAGAATACGCGAGGTATTTCCCTTCTTCCTCCGAAACAAAAACAAAAGTGTCTCTTCGAGACGCCGCCCACATTTTTTAGATTATTACATTTTATTACAGCGACATCCATCCTCATTATTATGTCGATCAAGATTAAACGTCTTTTAGCTTAATAGAGAAGATATTCCACGGTTTTTTTTTGTAATACAAGCGTCTGTGAATATTTGATCTGTCCATCTTCGTCTCATTATTGATTTCACCTGCCCCCTTGTTTCTTTTCTTTTACTATCACAGTAAAGCAGTAGTCCTGCTAGTGCATCGGTATTCAAAACCTTTTCGCGAACAATAATCGCTCAGTTGAAGCAACGTACTATTATTTCAAACAGATTGAAATCTGACCACTTTTCAATCTTGTGGGTAGCATTCCTACGAACACCAGCTACTGTGCTGGAGTCATCATCACCGATGATAACTGAAGCATACACTCCAGCCTTCTCAAATAATTCATTTTTTGTAAAAATTTCCACTGCCATATCTGGCTCTATGTTTTTCGCACTTTCATTATAATTCCGTCTACAGTCGTGATCTGTCTCGGAGTGCCCAAGTTGACACTTTCTACATTGCTTAGTCCGTACTGCATACGAAGCTACCTTACCTAAATGGTAGCCGATAATCATGGAATGACCTAGGAAACAATACTGTAATTTTGGAAAGTATTTAGAAAAACATTTTTCCAATCGTTCATGAATACTAGTGGGCGGCAAGTTCATTCACTGTTTCGTTTAATGAGAATTATCTTTGATATTTTCGTATAACAGAACATGTTTAGCAAAATTTAGAACAATACTCATGTGCATTAAAATTTTAGTGGAAAATAAAACTACATTTTGCATGCTGAACCACAGATTTAATAATTTATCTTACTTGATAAACTATTATAAGCATGCTCCGTCCCTCGCTTTTGCCAACCACAATCTACGTTTATAAATATACGTTTATAAAAAAGTGAGAATTAAAATCAAAATCTAGATTTTAATACTAAACAGTTATTTTTCAAGTTTTCATGCATTGATATGAAATTAATTAATAATTTTGTAAAAAAGAAAAATTGTGAATTGTTCTATTAGTTGTTCTCTAAAGCATTCAAACATAAAAAAGTGTGATTAAAACCAGTACATGCAACAGACATGCGAGTCAAAAAAGTCATGTAAGTAAAAC
Organism: Temnothorax unifasciatus; assembly: GCA_030770225.1. Lineage (NCBI taxonomy): Eukaryota > Metazoa > Arthropoda > Insecta > Hymenoptera > Formicidae > Temnothorax > Temnothorax unifasciatus. Next base: position 77,207 of record JASTWK010000601.1, read on the forward strand.
TCATGGCTCTGCTCACAATCCTCATACCGTGTAACATAATAAGAGACCCTCTAATCAGAGACTGGCCATAAGAGCGTGTCGTCCATGCTTTGTCAGAATCCAGCGAGTGAGAAGGATGTACATTTGCTGTCTCTTTCTCTCTCTTCTTTTATCTTTTTTTTATTTCTTTCTCTGTTTCTCTACTTTTGACGAAAAATGTCGGACCAATAAAAAGCCCTCTTATGGCCCTCTTATGGCCAGTCTCTAATTAGAGGGTCTTTAGTATAACATAAGCTAAGTCCGAAAAAGGTGAATATGATACTCACCTTTTTTGGAATCAGCTCTACTCTTTTTATTATTCAGCTTCACTTCAAAGAAGATTCTGTAAAAGAGCTTCAGTCTTGGAAAGATAGGACGTACAGAGGAAATAAAATGTCTAGTCTAGCAAGTGTGTATCGTTGATTGAAAGAATTCGGTTAGAAAAAAGATGGGTAACTTTTTAGGTATTCAAGTTTCAAAACCATTATTTATACTCATATAATTACTGTACATTGATGTAACATTTGAAGACACAATGTAAAAAGGACTTAAATGTCTATATACTTATGCAAACTTATACATTTGTGTAAATAAGGGCATACTATTATAACTAATCTGATTTTCTCTATCACTATCTTAATCATACGAGTAAAATTATCGCATAACGCAGAACTTTTACAGAAGTAACTAGAAAAATTTTACAATCGATATTGAATTATTTTTATACCTACATAAGCTTATGTCTCTAAAACTTATACTATTATTTTTGTTTCATAAAGTTACAAATATAGATTCAATTTGATAATATGCGATAATTATAAACTTCTGCTAAAGCACTCACTTATCATCTTCCTGTAAAGCACTCAAAGTCAACTTTTTCTCTAATTGGAGACTTTCTCTGCAACTGTCTTTGGCTACGCTTTCGACTGCAGGGCCCACAACTCTCTCATGTCTTTTCACTACTGTTGGATTCAAGGCTGGTATATTTAACGCTGATAAAATTGTGTTGAGATGGGTTTCTCCAATACCTGCATCAATCATCCCTAAATAAATTCAATTTTTTACATTATACAACTAGATAATTAGTAAAATCAAGCTTATATAAATACAAACCCATAACTGCCTTCAGATTTATGGTGTAGTACATATGAGCATCACCAAGCACTTCTGCATTGGTCGTGACCTTATAACTATTTCCACATTTTGTACATTTTACTGTGATGATACTAGCAAGGCCTGATCGGAATTCATCAGTAGCATATTTTAACGATAATGGTAAATTGCACTCTTTGTACTACAGTTCTGCTCCATTTATGACACTTTTGCATTTGTCAAACCAATTTTTGGTCTGAAATGAATATTTCAATTTTTGCTCATACGTATATGAGTAGTGTATAATAATGTTTGTGTGTGCGTGTGCGTGTGCGTGTGCGTGCGTGTAAAAAGTAAAAGTGATATAGTAATGTAAATAACTTTCACATGTATAATGATCAAAGTTGAAAATATTACTAACCTCTCACATAATCTTTTATCTGTCAATAATTTTTGGGAATTTTCCATTCGAAGAACAACTTGTTTTTTTGCGAATTTTTCTCTTTTGATACCACGCAAAATTTTATTCTTATTTCTCCAAGAATTAGTCGGGCTTGGAGGAGTCATTATTAATTTATAAACAGTAAACACAGTCACTGAATTGAAAAATACCACGGTCATATGAGCAGAATAGCGAGACTCAAGTTCGCGACGTTGCCACATTTTCTCGTATGTATAAGCCGGAGTCAAAGGAGCACTTACACGATATTTTTAATTATTCCTCGCTTCGACTAATATGGGTATGATATAAGCTCTAACATCATTAAAATTCATGAAAATATTTTATGAATACTTGTGAATTGATGAATTTGAAGATTTTCTCTTCATCTCTCAACTGACTAAAGAGTACCTGTAGAATCTCCTTAAAAATCCCCTCTTATATATCTCGATAGCCTGAATAAATCTTTTATGCTTAAAAATGACGTAGGGGAGACCGGGGCTGAACCGCTAGCGGGGTTGATCCGCCAAATTAAATATTTCGGAACCTGTATATTGTCCGAACCCGCTATTAACATTGTAAACGCTGCTTATGGTACCCATGTGACCAACGGAGTTTCGGCAGGTTACCCCACCAGCACGAGAACGACGGGCGAACGTTTGGAGAACGATTTCTCGTTTGGATCGCGCGTAATCGTCCGCTCTCCGAACCAACCGAACGAAAATCGCCGAGCCGCGCGAAGATGCTCGAGCGAAGGTCGTCTCGCACGCCGCCCGAACGTTGCGAGGTTGTTCGAAATGACCGAATGATTCGATCGCAAGTATAATCTTATATATATTAATAAATTTGGCTGTTGCGAGCCCAGCGCCAATCCAGTTTGGCAGCACTGACGCCAATTTGGCGCACTTTCGTCAGCCTATAGCCTTTAATTCATTATACCGATATACATTTTCCCTCCTCTGTTTCTCTTTACTCTGCGCGCTTTATTCCAGTGATTGTGCATGATGAGTTACCGACTTCACAGAACTTTGATTAAAACTTTCTTTTTTTCTTTGAAACCAGTGTCAAGGTAAGTATAAAAGTATTACACGCACTCTTCTTCTGATATAATTGTGTTTTAAAAATATAGCGCGCTCGCGAAGCTACCCCGGATAGCAACAGCGAAAGCAACGCGGCGAGGGAGGCCGAGCCCGATCGTGTTTTGTTTTACCGGTCCGCGCTCGCGACACGATTCTTGTATAGCGACGCGTTAATTGCGTAGTTGATCGAAGCACGCGGAAGTGACAACACGCGAGATACATCTCGGCATTGCCTCATTACACCTGCGATAGAGTGAAGTGCAATTCTCACGCCCACTATATAGAGGAAGAGAGGGTGCACGAGTTTCCTCTCCGTACGAGATATCCATCAGGAGAAAGGACGCCGTCATCGTCCTTGACGATAAAACTACGAACGCTAAGTATTTGTATGTGTTATTTTCTATGCAATATCGGACAAGCTTGTACCACGTAATTGTAAGCTCGATCTCTTTCGACATCATTCGGATGAGTCGGTTTCGCGACAGGTGCGATCCTATTCGGTATGTATTCTATCGGGCCCGCGATGGCCATGACTAATGTGTAATATTGCGTTAGTGCAATTATTCCGTTTGATTGAATGATTTCGTATGTTCTGTCGTGACCGATACATCTCGCCGCCTTGACGCGATTCGAGATCTTTGGTTGTTTACATTCTCGTCGGCAGTCTCGCCTTTGATTTGACTTACCCCCTCGTCGCGTCTTATTGTATTGTGAACTACCGTTACGCTTATTCGTATTCGATTCCCGATTACTCTATAACATTATTCGAGCTAACAGCCTTGCGCCGATTCATTTGCGTGATATTACTCGTACTTTATTCACTTGTGTTATATTATTCGCAACATATCTTTGGTGGATTTATTGGCATTACATTACTTGGATATTGTTTTACATCACTTTACTTGCGCCACGTGATTTTCATTATTTTATAAACTTCTATAACTTTTATGATATTTTGTGATTGACAATTATATTTTGAATACCATTATATTTTGAATACCATTATATTTTGAATACCCTCCGGACCCGAGCTGTTGTCATTTGACTGAGATAACTAAATCCCTGACATCCGTGCACCTGAATCAGATCCTAACTGTCTACTTTTGTACATTTTAAACAAATTGTTTTTAATTTTTATGCTTTATTTGCAGATTATTGCGAGATTATTGCGAGAGGTTATTGCGAGGTTAATAAAATCAGTGAAGGACGCAGTGAAGGATTGTCGCACTGTAACAAGGAAGATCTTTAGTAAGAACCATTTTCTTTCAATTTTACTGAAAATTTTTTCTGTTGCAACTTTTCCTTCGGTATCTAAAATAGTCTACATAATATTTTACTCAACATTTTTATGTTTATATTTTTTTCTAAATATATAATATTTTGATCACAGTGTACAATAACATTTCTTTAAATGTTAAAATTTATAATTTTTTTTAAATATTTTATTTGGAAGCCTATTCTTTCACACATGGATCTAAAATTTTGATCTGTTTTGATATATGGATTTATTCAATTATTTAGTATATTATTTTATATGTCTAATCAACCCCTCTGCGGCAATGAGTAAATGTAAATTTTCTGCGTAAAACAGGGTCTAATGACTCGATGATAATACACTGTTTTATTATGTAAAAATTTACTATTTTTGATCGTTTTTGTTTTAGCTTGCGTTATTTCTCTGAAATAACGGCATAGGTGAATACTTGAATGTATTAGATTGCTGTACTATTTAAGGTATGAATATTATTTCTTTTTAAAGACAATCATATCTGTCTGGAATCAAATAATGTTACTTTTAGAATTAAATAACGTTACTTATTAATATGCTCTCATACATTTTAAAAGCAAACCAATTTTCTTTGGACTGAGGTATTTGATTTCAATCTTTCGTCACTTTATGGGAGATACAACTGTTTTTGAGATCAATGTTCATATTTTACTTTGTTTTATTTAATCTGGATGGAATCAGTTGCTGGCATCAGACTACCTTTTTCTACTTTTCTTAACTATTACAATCTTATTTTGTTGATTTTACAATTTTTTTCATATTTTAGCTCATACTTTAAACATTATAAAATGTACTACAGCCTCGACTACAGCTCTATCTTACTTTAAGTTTATTTAATTGTTTTCTTCCAGCTTGCTTAGTTTGTGCGTCTCTTATCTGGAGCTGAGCCCGTGGCCTAGGTGTAAAACTAATTTGAATTTGATAAATTGAGTTTTCTAGTTGTATATAAATATGAGCAATTTACAGGGGAGACTTGTAGGTTTGAAGCAGATTAGACGGCAGGTTAAATTTGAATCTTCAGCAGTGTTTGCTGGAATCACTAAGAGTGATTTGCAGTTTTTAGATGAAGAAGTAGATTTATCAACTTCTTTTCATTTTCCAGAAGATGACTTACTTTCAGGAAACTTAAATAATGATAAAGATAACCAACAGAATAAGCTAAATATTTCTAACCAACAGGATAATAATTCAAATAATTGTGACGAGCTTTGTTTATCAAATTATGGGCTAAGCAATGCTGAAAATAATGACGATATGTAAATTGACAATATTAATGAAGAGGGCGTGATTCGTGTCAGGCATGATTTGTTTGATAGAAGCAGCAGCTCTGAAACTTCCAGCTCTAGCACAAATGAGGAGAGTGATGCAGAGGATCAGACCGAGACTATGGCTCAGAAACTGCGCTTATGGAATGTGCAGTACAACATAACGTTAGATGCATGTAGAGCATTGCTGAAAATCCTCCACCCCTTACATCCTGAATTGCCTTTAGATCCCAGAACACTTAATTGCACTCCCAGGGAAACAATAGTTAAAAATATAAAAAATGGTTCCTATGTTCGTGTTAGTTTGATAGATGGATTACAGAAACGTATAAGGGAAAATGGCTTAAAAATTGATGGCAATATGCGGCAATATATGGCAATAGGAATAGATACAAATATTGATGGGATAAATATGTCAAAGAGTACCATTACAGATGTCTGGCCAATATTATGTCGTTCTTTGGACTTAAAGGATAGCAGGCTATTTGTGATAGGGTTTTTTGTTGGCACTGACAAACCTGACCCTCTTGAGGACTACCTGCATTCATTTGTAGAGGAGTATTTGCAGATATTAGATGACGGCTTGACTGTTGGTAAAGATAAGTATGACATTTATATTAAATGTTTTGTATGTGATGCACCTGCTAGACAATATGTGAAATGTATTGTGGGGCATACATCATATAACGGTTGTGAAAGGTGTAGGCAATCAGGGGATTACAATTTTAACAGAATATGCTATGCTACCAGAATTATTGGGCACAGATCAGACGAGGACTTTATCCATCAGTCTGATCCAGAACATCATGATGGGGTTTCACCTCTCCTAAAAATAAATTTAAAAATGGTTTCTCAGTTTGTTCTTGATCCATTCCATTTAGTTCTTGAAGGTGTAGTAAAAAAGTTCCTAAAGTTTGTTTTACAGGGCACGAAATCAGGAATGCGAGTAAGAGGTGTAAGCGTTCTTGAGATCTCTCGGAGACTGGTAGAGTTACGAAAACACATTCCAGTGGAATTTGCCTGCAAACCAGTTGGATTGGAGCAATTAGGAAAATGAAAGGGAACCCAGTTGAGGTTTTTCCTGCTCTATGCAGGGTGTGTAGTATTGAAAGATGTTGTGGATGATACCCTCTACAAATTATTTTTAATGCTCCAAATAGCAATTATGATATTTTCTGTACAGAAATTTATTGATAACGAAAATTATTTTTCATTTTCCAAAGATCTTATAACTCAGTTTGTCATCTTATCTTCTAGTAAAGGGGTATTTGAAGAGAAGTTTTGTGTGTACAATGTTCACGGATTGTTGCATCTCCCTGAGGATGTGGAAAGGTATGGAGAAATCTCAAGTATAAGTGCGTTCCCGTTTGAAAGTTATTTGGGAATATTCAAACAGATGCTAAGATCTCCAACCAAGCCAACCCAACAACTGTTGCGTAGGCTAGCTGAAAGAAATTTTTTGAATGATGTTTCTCAGAGGGCAGCTGATTTCCAGTCTCATCTAAAACCTAAGAATGCTGTGCACGGCACCAACAATTATAAGACATTGACATCATCTCTGTTCACTTTAAGTTCAGTTCACAAGCGAGATAGCTATTTCCAGTATAAAGGAGGTGTTGCCTCTGTGCGCTCTATCAAAAAGTTGGAAAGTGGTGATGTTGTGATCGTTGCCAATATTTGTGATACAAACAACAATTTTTTTGACTATCCATGCAAGTCTAGTTACTTTGGAATTTATAATCTGGATGATATGAAGTGGACTCAAACAAATGTTGTCATCCCAGTTGATGTAGTAACAACCAAGTATGTTGTTCTACCTTACAAGAATGATAATATTGCCATCCCACTACTGCATTCATTTTAAATAAAGTCACAGATTATGCTCTCTCTCTCCCTCTCTCTCCCTCTCTCTCCCTCTCTCTCCGTCTCTCTCCCTCTCTCTCCCTCTCTTCCCTAGCTACCCATCAGTCGAGAGCTAATCCCAGTCGACTCTGCGCATCAACTCTCACTCCCCCCCTCTACCCCCCCACCTCCTCTCTCTCTCTCTCTCTCTCTCTCTCTCTCTCTCTCTCTTCTCTCTCTTCGCTCTCTCTCTCTCTCTCTTCTCTCCTCTCTCTCTCCCTCTCTCCCCCCCCTCTCTCTCTCTCTCTCTCTCTCTCTCTCTCTCTCTCTCTGTTTGTCTCACGGTGTTTTTCCGGAAATCTGGAAGCGTGCCATTATCTGTCCTATTCCCAAGGTGAAGCGCCCTACTGAGCTCAACGATTACAGGCCAATCTCGATTCTCTGCGCTGTTTCCAAAGCATTAGAGCGCATTGCGGCTGATCAGATTGTGGAGTACCTAGAGGATCGTGATGTCCTAGACCCTTTCCAGTCGGCCTACAGGAAGGTCCACTCCACGCAGACAGCACTGATTAGAGTTCTGGACGACATTAGGCTGGCGGCGGACAGGAGGATGGTTACCATCACCGTATTCTTTGATTTCACAAAGGCCTTCGATAATGTCTGCCACCGACTCTTGATTGGCAAGCTCAGGGATCGCGGTTTCTCCTGCTCCTATTTTATTTATTCTGTATTTGTTGGACTTTGGCGGCGTGTTAAAGTACTGTAAATATAACTTCTACGCCGATGACCTTCAAATCTATCTCCATGTGGAGCCTGGGTGTCTCTCAGAAGCCATTGCTCACATCAACGAGAATATCTGTAGGGTAATTAAATGGGCAATCGATAACAAGCTTACGATTAACCCCGGGAAAACGAAGGCGATGATCTTGGGGACGCCTCGGTGTGTTGGCGGCCTGGAGCTGGATGCCCTGCTCCTCATCACTGTGAACGGTTCCTCTGTGCCTTACACGGACTCGGTGGAGTATCTGGGTGTCACTGTCACCAGTACACTCTCCTGGGCTGAGCAGACCACGAAAACTATCTCTCGTGTCAATTCGGCGCTCTATCAGCTCCGGCTCGGCAGGCATCTCCTGCCGTTCACTCTTCGTGTTAGACTCGTCGTGGCTCTTATCTTTCCGCTATTCGACTACTGCTGCACGGTCCAAACCAATAATAACCAATATCACTGGAGAGCAAGACTTTCGTCTGCAAAGAGCCTTCAACAAGTGTGTCCACTTTATTTTCAAGGCAAAATGGGATGAGCACATATCACCTTACTTGGACAGGCTTGGTTGGCTGAGAGTCGGGACGCGGCGCCTATACTTCGTGGGAAACCTGACCTTCTCTGTCTTACGGAGGAGAGAACCACAAGTAATTTATAGTAACTTCGTGTTTAAGAATGTTACTGCCTCGCAAGACACTTGGTCCCAGGGTGGCTCTCTTACTCTACCTCTCTGCCGCACGGAATTCTTTAAGCGTTCCTTCTGCTCCTCAGCCGCCGAGCTGTAGAACGTCATCCCCTTTGACATTCGCAGTGCCTCATCTATCAGTGATTTTAAGAGAAAATTTTACAGGCACTTACTCCTGCAGTCTAAATAGTAATTCTGGCATTCCTGCGATATCTTGTGTATCTTATATATCTTATGTATCTGATATTCAACAGCTATTATTTCTATTACTTTTATTTCCACATCTATCCTATTTTTCTTTCCACTTTTTATTTTATTTTCTATTGTGTTTCATTTATTGTACTTATGCTGACTTGTAACTTGTGTAAAATTTTTTGTTTAATGTCTCTACGCTTCAGGGGACGTGTCCCAGAGCGTATAATAAATAATGCTTAATCAATCAATCAATCAATCTCTCTCTCTCACCCTAACACATTCACACTTTAAACAGCTTCTGCTTGTTTTTACCATATGTTACATTGTTACCTATTCTGCTCGCTTCTAAACCTATCCGAGGCTGTTAATATTACATTTAATGTCACACTTTTACCTATTTGCATTTATTGTTTCATTTATTCGTTCTTAATCCTCTCTCTATCTTTCTCTCACTCTCTTTCTCTTTCTCTCCCTATCTCTCTCTCTCACTCACCCTTACACATTTACTTTTTCAACTTCTACTTGTCCTTTATATTCCTAATTTCTTCTTTCCTCTTCCTTTTGCCCATGATTCTTTATCTTTCGTGCTGCTATTCTTCCCTTCCTTCTGCGTTCACACTTTTTTGTTGCCTTTTCTTTTGTTCTTTGATTTTTTCTTTTTCTATCTTTCTTACTTCTCCTCTTCTATCTAATTCCTGCGTGCTCTAGTTTCATATCCTTCTCCATCTCTCTCCCTCTTCATTCCATTTTATTTCCCTCCCGTCGATCCATAGTCTTCTATTCGTCAATACTGCAGATCTTCCTTTTGCTCTCTCTTCTTTTGCTTTCTCTACCAGTTTGTGCCTGTATGCCCTCTCCTCCATTGACAGTTTTTCATCCACTCTGACTTCCCATCTCCTCCATATTTCTCCGTTCTTTCCAATTATCTCTTCCTTGTCCTCTTCTTCCTCCAGCTCCATAAACATCATCTCCCTCTTGTCTGCTCCCATCACCTCTACCACCCCTCTTACGGGTATTATTCTTCCTGTCACCTTCTCCATTATTATTTTTACTAGCTCCTTCCTTTCTTTCGGTCCCTCTCCTGCTACTCTTCTCCATATTAGGCTTCTCTTCTTCTTTTGTTCTTTTTCTCTTTTTTCTTTCTCTTCTTTTTGCTCCTTCTCTCTTTCTCTCAGTTCCCTTCTTTTCTTTACTTCTTCTTCCTGTTGTCTGCTCTTCGTCTCGCTTTGTCCTTTTCCACCATGCTTTCCATCTCTTTGTCTCTTATTTCAAACTCTTTTTTATCTTTCTTAGTTTCTCTTTCTTTATTATCTCTATCCTCCTCCTCTCTTAGTATTCTTCTTCCGGGTTCCTTTTTATTCCATCCTCTTCTTTTACCTGTTCCATCATCTTTCATTCTAACCTCTGTTCTTTTAGCATTCTCTTGTTTCCTCTTGTTCTCGCTTTCCTTTTCTTCCTCGCTTTCTACCTCCTTCCACCAGTCTCTTCCCCATCTTTCCTCGTTCCACCCTTCTTCGCTGCTTTCTACATCCTCCTCTTCTGTCGACTCTGTCCTCGTTGCTTTCCCGCTGCTCTTCTTCCCCCTCTCTGTTTCTCTCCCCCCTCGTCCTTGTCGGCTGCTTACGTCCGATTCTCTCTCCTCTGTCTCGTCTTGTCCCTCGCTCTTATTGCTCTGCATCTTTCGTTTCTCCAGCCTTTCTATTTGCATACTTATCTCCTTTAATTCCCTTTTGATTTCTTTGCTTTCTCTTCTTAATTCTTCTCTGATTTCCTGTCCTACCTTCCTTATTTCTTTTATAACTTCTTTTATCTAATCCATCTCCTCCATCCTATGCTCTGCTCTCGCTGTCTTCTCCTCTCCTGCCATTTCCTCTGGTTGCTTCTTTAAAATTCTCCTTCTTCGCATTCTCCGATTTCTTATATCTGTTACTCGCCTTATTCACCTGTTATCCGCTTAGTACTTTCTGTTTCCGACGTTTGTCCCGTCCGCGCGCCAACCTAACAGCCCTCCTCACAGGTCCGCCAACCCAACTCACTTCCAGCGCCGTCCCGTCCCGTCCCTCTTCCCTGCCTCGGTCTGCGCCTGCGTCTGCTCCGCCCGCCAATCATTCGCCCCGTTGCTGCGCCTCGACGCCCCGCAGTGGCGCCAACCCACTCTTTTGGAGGGGCCAGCGCCCCGCGCCGTCTCGGCCGCAGCCGGGGCCTATCTTCAACGTCCAGCGCCGTCTCCGCTCTCGCTTCCGCGCCATCTCGTCTCAGCTGTCGCCTTCCGGTATTGCTCTCGCCAGCGCGCCTGCGCAGCTGTCCGTCCTTGTCGATCTCTCTCTCCCTTCACATTCCGATCCTTTCCTCTATCCTAACCTCCAATCCTCTTCCTTTCGGAAATCCTCTCGTTCTTTCTTCATGTTTCATTCCACTCGTTTTCTTCAATTCCTCATCTTCCCCTATTCTTTCTCCGTCAGTTCCATCGTCTCCTGCGGACTTCCTTCCTGTCTCCTTCCTTTTACTCCGGATTCACACCGTTTCCTTCCATGAGCCAACCGCTCGCTCCAACGCTCCGACCGGAAGTCCAATGTGTGATACGTAGTTCGAGGGAATCTTCAGTGAACCTTTGATGGTATGAAATTATTTTCTCTCTTACATAATTGGCATATGCCAACTATCGTGCCAATGAGAGATGATTTGTCTAAATCAGGTGAAAAGTATGTACCATCAAGGTACGCACGACGATTGCACTCTTTTAATAATTCTCTTTTAATTTTCTCTACATTTTGCACAACACCTAATACTACTGGAGTCTCTCTAACTTCTTCTGTAATTTCTTGGTTAGGAGAATCCTGACTCGAGGTTATCAGGTTTTCATCACTCGACATTTTACATATAGCTCTGCACAAACAATCGTAAATAATTATTCTAAACTATATTCAAATATTGCACTGTTAATTTATTCACTGTATTCACGTATTGCACATTAATTAATTATTTATACAAACATACACCTTTACACGCTTTCCTTGAGTTTCTCAACTTTAGAACTTAGAACATATATTAATAAGGGGAATTGAGCATCGAGCCTGTATCCAACATCGTGCGAGAGAGAAAGGTGCGTAGTGGATCCTAACCGTCCGCAATGCACATGCGCAGACATCGTCGCGTTATTTAGGGTGCGTTCAGGAATTACGCCTAGGCGTACCTAGGTAACTCTAATGCTATAGTATACATAACGACGTAAACTATAGCTTAGAGTTACCCAGGTTAAATTTCTGAACGCAGGCCTACTGTTTGGTAAAGACCATCGCATACAAAATGCATAGCTTTGCATCAGCGTAGCATAAGACCGCTAAACCAATGAGCATCCAGCATAAAGTCGTTATATTAATTTACATAAGATGTTTATTGGTACAGCGGTCTTATGTTATGCTTATGCAGCCTATGCAATTTTGTGTGCGATTGCCTTAAAGCCTTGTGTACACGATACTAGAAATCGGTCCGAGTCTTGGTTTAAGCCAATCAACTTGCAGCTTTTACAGAAAAGCAGCAGTTTTATTGGCTTAAACCGAAACTCGGACCGATTTCTAGTATCGTGTACACAAGGCTTAAGAGAGAGCAAGAGACCATCGTCGAATTATAGTATGATTATAGTTCATCTAGTAATTGCAAATTTTTCCAAAAGACACGAATTTTCAGTATGAAAAAATTATTTAGTATAGTTAACGTCATCGTTTCTTTTCTACTGCAATTAATATACTTTTAAAAACAAATACTTTACAAATTAATAAATGCTAATTTTCTAAAAAATTAGTAATATATTTTCTAATAATTATCTACTAATTGTTCAAATAATTTACTTTTTAAAAATTATTAATTTTTCAAAAAATTAAAAATATTTTTTTTTAATAAATAATTTTTTTAAAAATTGACAATTTATTTTATATAATTGCCAATTTTTAAATTATGAGCAATATATTTTTGATTTATTAATTTTTCAAACAGAGTATTACATTTTCAATTAATAAATAATTATTTTAAATTTAGAGCTTGGTATTTTATTAATTACTAATTTTTTGTTAATTAAAATTAAAAACATTCAAATTTTTTATTTTTGATTAATTAAAAATAACCGTTGATATTATTACTAAAAACAGAATTTTTGCCGATTACTGTATGAAAGTCACTACCAACTTCGATCAATGCTCGTAGGAAACAAGGATAAGAAGCGGGAAGATTTATATCTAATGACAACCGGTGTAAAAATATTTTGTGTAACAAAAAGTATGACACTTAATTTTTGATAGATTCATCTAATGATTCAAAGCGGACCTGCATTCGTAGTGAAGGTGGTCATTTTAAAAATTTTATTTATATAATTTGATTTAAAATTAAAAAAAATTAAGAAATAAAATTAAAAAAAAATTAAATAAAAGTGGCTATAAAAGTGGCTATAACTCGGAAACGGCTTATTTCCGGACCTATGTTTATATAACTTTTTTTCTTCTTTTTGGTTCCCGAATCACTTTGCGAAGTATTGCGGGCGATTTTCTGGACACCCTGTATAAACTCTTATAAAAAAACATCCTAAAAATATCTGGAAAAATATAGAGGAGGCTCCGTTTGCCTACATTCCTGATTGCCAACAGCTTCGTTTGCCCACAACATTTTGCCTACAGCTTCGTTTGCCGACATTCCCGATTGCCTAACATAGACATAGTATATCTAGACCGAGTGTTGAAGAGTGGGGGTATAGGTGCACGTAGAAAGAGAGACACTCTGTTTGGAGACCGTTCGTTCTCTTTCGTTTCGCGCATACGTACAAGACGTACGTGTGATGGAAGAGAGACGTAAAAGAAAGAGAAAGGAGAAGCTGAAACCTAACCTGGAACGGCTAGAAGCTAGAAGCTAGAAGTTGCTGAAACGTGAATGTCGTGAATACTATTGTAAAGTTTCTTTAACAGTGCGACTGAAATTGCGAACAATGGTTAAATGCCACATATGTTGGGAAGAATTCAATTCTTCGTTTCCACGGCAATTTCACCGGTAATATCTAAATCTGGAAGTGTAGTTAGATTTTATTACATGTGTATTTTTGTTATACATAAATATTCTTCAGCTTCAATTCAAAATAATGTATATAGTATTATGTATTTAGTTTTCCAATAGATGCAGAAAGGCGAGAAAAATGGTTTAATAATATTGAGTACACTATCAGTGCTTACAAAACTGCAAGAATTTGCAGTAATCATTTTACACAAGAAGATTATTATTACTGTGGCTCATCTGTACCATGTAAAAGATTACCCAAAAATGCAATTCCATCTATTTTTATGCAAAGGTAACAGGCTTTTCAATAACATAAGATTACGATACTTTCTTAAGTAAATTATACTTTTATTAAGGTTATATTACTTATTATTACTATATTAAAAAGTTATTACATAAAGATTGTATATATTAAGCATTAGATATAAAGAATTGTTTTTTGCTTTATATAGATCTCATAAAAACGAAGAAAAGCGCTCAAGCAATATAACAAACGACAGTCAAAACTCAATAATGGATATTGAACATGATGTTAGTAATGCTGATAATAATGAAACAATACTTTTAAAAGAAAATAGCAGTAGAAAAAGGTAAGACAAACACGAAAATAAAGAAACATTCTAATTTGTTCTGATTTGCAAAATATTATAAATAAACTTTTATTTCAGAAAACGTTGTATTAACGGAATTGATAAGATTTTTGTAAAGACTGGTAAATATAATATAGAATGTTTCAAAAAAATTGAGTTTACTGCTAACACTTGGATGAAGTTTGTAAAATATGTAAGATATAATAGACTTTTAAACAAACTTTCTAATGCACAAAAGTTAAAGTTGAAAAAAAAAATTAACGCTGCAATCTGTGACACAAATGTTAAAAGCTAAAAATTTGGTAACACAAGATGTTGTAGGTGCCTTAAAGGTTAGTAATAAAAAATGCTTTGAAACAGCAGATTTTTATGTTATTGATAATTAATAACGTAAAATATTTGTAAATTATATTTTAGTTAATAGTAATGTTACAAAATATAACAAAATTACATAAAAATATACAATCCATAATAATTATGGGATATATCAATAATGGATATATCCTATAATAATTATGGGATAAAGATCAATATAATAATTATATTGATCTTTCTAAAGAAAATTATTTAGTAGATTGCAAACTAGTATGCTCAAGTATTCGTTAATATAAGTTAATATAAGTACTATATGGCAGTACTGATTGTGAGATTAAAATTGTATTTAAGACAATAAATAAAGTATAGATATAATATAAAAAAGTAGCTATAAAGAAAAATAAGCAATTATGTAAATGTAAAAAGTTAAATAAAAAATTATCTTTTCATTTTATTTTGAAACTTACATATCAATGTATATGGAGAACACGAATACTTCGGTAAAGTATACATGATGAAATTTACCATGTTACGGGTGGTAAATGAGATAATACTGTAATGTTTTATAGGATGTAGTGCCTGGTCC
This sequence comes from Temnothorax unifasciatus, assembly GCA_030770225.1. Lineage (NCBI taxonomy): Eukaryota > Metazoa > Arthropoda > Insecta > Hymenoptera > Formicidae > Temnothorax > Temnothorax unifasciatus. Next base: position 92,401 of record JASTWK010000601.1, read on the forward strand.
TGTGGAAGAATTATTAACAAGACTTTTAAATAAGCGGAAGGCAAAAGTTTTTCCACACGCTTTGAGATGTTTTGCTTGTACACTCCATTTTCATTCCCCTGCGGCATAGTTATTCGTATGAAAAACGTTTTTAAAATGTCTTCCACATCCAACTACTATTCGAACATGGATGCAAAATGTTGATAGCGACCCCGATATATCTGATCAAGCACTAAAAACCGTACTCAATGTAATTCTAAATGCTCGCGAAAAAAATAAGAAAATAGTGTTTAATTTAACTTTTGATGAAATGAGTATAAGAAAAAGAGTTGATTGGGATGGACAAAAATCACATGGTTTTGTTAACATCGGTGCTGATAAGGCTGCTAAGGCTAAGGGTAAGTTGCCGCTTGCTAGTGAAGTTCTTGTCTTTATGTTAGTTGCCATAAACCAGAATTTTAAACTTCCAATTGCATATTATTTTGCTAATAAATTAAATGGCAGTGAAAAAGCACAGTTATTAAGGACTATTTTATGTGCACTTTATGAAAAAGGTTTAGATATTGTCAGTATTACGTTTGATGGAATATCTTCCAATGTATCTATGTGTGAAGAATTGGGCGCACGTTTAAAACAAACTGAAATTGAACAGATTTTACCATATTTTGTCCATCCCGCTGATGAGTCTAAACGTATATATATTTTTTATGATGCGTGTCATATGCTAAAACTTATTAGAAATGCAATTGGTAAGGAAAACTTAAATGATAACAAAAATCATGTAATTAATTGGAAATTTATAAAACAATTAGTTTTATTACATGAAACAGAAAAATTACATCTTGCGACTAAAGTTAGAAGTAGACATGTGCACTTTTAAAACAAAAAAATGAAAGTAAATTTAGCAGCACAAGTTTTCAGTAATTCTGTAAGTGATGCACTTACGTTTCTAGAATATGATTTAAAATATCCTCATTTTGCTACAGCTTCAGCAACCGCGACATTTTGCAAGATGTTTAACAATATATTCGACATATTAAACTCTAAAAATTTATACAATAAAACAGAAACAAAACGAGCAATAACAAAAGATAAAATACATATTCTAAAAGATAAGATTGAAAAGTTTGTTCTATATATCTATATATTAAATCTTTAAAAATTAAAGAAGTTCCTGTACTTCAAAGTGTTCGAAAAACGGGCTTTATTGGGTTTATTATTGATTTACAAAATAGTATTGCTTTAGCAGAACAGTTATTTAACGAAAATACAATAGAGTTTTTGTTGACATACAAATTATCTCAGGACCACCTTGGAACTTTTTTTTCTTTGATTAGAAGAATGAACAGTTGGAACAATAATCCGAGTGCAAAACAATTCCAAGCATCTTATAGAAAACTATTACATTTAGCAAATGTGTCTGTTCCTTTAAGTGCAAATTGTATTCCACAAGACGACACTGTACTACTTAATGTAAGTAATGAATCTGTAAGAAATGAGCAAGAAATAACTGCACATAGTGTACAACAAAAAACAGATATTGATTCTGAACAAGATGCTAAAAATGTTATTTTTATGGATCATGATTATTTTAATCAAGACAATTGGTTTTTAACTGAATATGCTGAAGAAGTTATTACGTACATATCTAGCTATGTAGCCAGAACTGTTACACAAAAAATTAATTGCTCATTTTGTAAACAATTGCTCATTGCAAGCGAGCCACAGAAAGAATCAGACTATGTATTCTGATAAACTGTTACAGCGAAAAAATCGCAATGGTTTATATCAAGCATTACTTGATGTTATTATAATATGTAAGAATGCAGAAAAAACTTTAAGACGTAATCAAGACAAATTATTTACAACTAAAAATATATTAAATGTTTTAATGTGTCAATCTTTCCGCTCACTTCCTTCATATATATTTAATACAGATGAACATATATATGAACAGTCTCCATTGTTTGATCACCGAAGTCAAATGATAAAATTAATTTTGAAAACTTTTTTGAACGTACGTCTTAAACATGAAACTACAACGCTTGTAAATTCCATCCAAAGGATAAGAATGAAAAACAATAAATTAACACTTTTTTAAAATCAATAGAATTTAATTATAATACTAAAAGATATACATGTTAAAGTTTTAAAAAATTATAAACATAAAACTATACTACATATTTTTATATACTACAATATTAATTTTATTTTATATGTAAACGATAAGTATATCCTAATAAACACTAAGCAACAGTTTCAATACATCTGTGTTTTTTATTTCAACTTTGCGTAAACGCGTAAACCTTTTCCATTTCGTTAATATTACATCGTTTTCTGAAACAAAAAAATTTATTTATAATATCTATTCAGATTGTAATAGCTCATATACATAATAAACATAATACTTATCATTTGTGTTTGTTCCTATCGATGGTATTTGCTTTATGCCGTAGCTGTAGGATCATAGAGTAATATTTTTACGTTTAAACAGATAATGATTTTTATGTCTGTTTATTAGTATTCACGTTTCAGCAACTTCTAGCTTCTAGCCGTTTCAGGTTAGGTTTCATCTTCTCGTTTCTCTTTCTTTACCGTCTCCCTCCCATCACACGTACGTCTTGTACATACGCATGCGCTTAAGGAGAGAGAACGAACGGTCTCCAAACAGAGTGCCTCTCTTTCTACGTGCACCTACACCCCTACTCCCCAATTTACGGCAAACGCTCGGTTTAGATATACTATGTCTATGTTGCCTACAGAGCGATTGCCTACATGCATTATTGCGCACATGTAATAGTTAAAAATATGAACGTACGTTTGCGCACATGGGCAAACACTTTGCACACATGACATTATTGCGCACATACACATTGCACACATAATATTATTGCGCATGTAAAATAAGAAAATCATATTAGCACATTGCGCACATAACGTATTGCGCACATACACATTGCACACATAATATTATTACGCACATAAAATAAGAAAATTATATTAACACTTTGCACACATAACGTTATTGCGCACATATACATTGCACACATAATATTGTGTATGTGTGTATGTGTGCAATACGTTATGTGTGCAATGTGCTAATATATTATTTCGTAAGACTTCCGAATAGCCCCTACCTCCGAATTTGATGAAACTTGCAGGAGTTGTTGACTATTAGAGGACATGTTACATGTCCTTTACATGTGCGCAATAATGTTTGTAGGCAATCGCTCTGTAGGCAATCGAGAATGTCGGCAAATGAAGCTGTAGGCAAAATGTTGTGGGCAAACGAAGCTGTTGGCAATCGGGATTGTAGGAAAACGGGACCCCCCAAAATATATCATTAACTAAAATAATTTTATCGCTGCCTCTGGCAATCAAGCTTAACGCACAAGAATCTAAAGTCCTAATAACTATATATGTTGCCAAACTGTCAAACTTCAATTATGAAAACGACCGATTTAATTTACTTTCATATAAATGCATATAAAAAAAAAAATGATTCAATATTCAATTACTCACTAATAACTTTCATACGTTGTTATTTAGAAAAAATTTTACAGATGAGAAGCTTTCAAAGCATTTTTTCTATTAATTTATTTATGTAATGTTTTCTGATTTCTATTTTAAAAAGCACCCTTTTGTCATGAGATGTAATCGCCATATTGGATCCGCCATTTTGAATTTTGTAATTTTGACGTCAGATTCTGAATCAGCTGTACTAAAACCTTCCTAAAAGTATTTTTTCTTCTAAATTAATTATTGTTTTCTGTCTATGCTTGGAGACCACCCCTAACGTTCAAAGGGTGGTTTCTATCCTTAAACTCGCACCATTGCCGAAATAAAAAAATACGTGTCGATTATTTTTCAATGTTCTACAAGTATGCCAAGTTTCATTAAAATCGGTGAGTTGAAAATGGACAAAGTTCTTTGTAAGTAAGTTCAATGCCAAATTGGCAATAATTTGCTGTTAATTTACTTACTGGATTATAAACACGCTGCTGTATTATAGGCGAGCGGTTTACCCCCGAAATTGTGTCACTAACCGACTAAACGCAGTACTAGTGGCTGGAAATGGTTTCATTCGATTTGTAATATTATTCTGAGTAAAAACCTATATGTACACTTTTTTGTTTTGAGTGGGCCGTCAATTGTTATAAACATTTTTTTAAATAAAAAATTGAAATTCGCACCAAAAAATCTGAAAAAATTCTACAAGCTTAATTGAATAAAAACAAACATTTTTTGTTCTATAAACTTTTTTTGTAAAATCAATAGTTTACGAGATAAATGACGATAAAAGTTGAAAAATGCCTATATTCGTGAATTTTTTTCTCAGAAACTATTCATCGGAATCGGGTAAATTAAAAACGAAAATTTTCATACAACCTTTATTTGCAATGAGTTATTTTTTAAATTTGGGTGAGTATTGTACAAATCAGTGAAATCGCCGTTTTGCCGGCGCGCTCCCGTACGTAGCGCGTTCCCGTGCTTGGGGGCTGCCATACATGGCGCATAGTATTGCATTGGGGATACTGAACGGTATTCGCCCGATCTTTTAATTAGAAACTGCAATAACCGTTTGAACATTTTACTATTTAGTGATTAGAATTAATCATACCTAATGTCATATTATTGTAAGAAAAACATATAATAGAAAGGTTAATACATATAATATATGTATATACTACGTATTATGAAATTATTAATATTATTAATAACGTACGTATATTATTAACGTACGGGTCGGGAGGGCGCCGATAAAATGGCGATTTCACTGACTTTTACAATACTCAAATTAAAAAAATAGCTCATTGCAGATGAAGGTTGTATGAAAATTTTCGTTTTTGATTTACCCGATTCCGATGAATAGTTTCTGAGAAAAAAATTCACGAATATAGGCATTTTTCAACTTTTATCGTCATTTATCTCGTAAACTATTGATTTTACAAAAAAAGTTTATAGAACAAAAAATGTTTGTTTTTATTCAATTAAGCTTGTAGAATTTTTTCCGATTTTTCGGTGCGAAATTCAATTTTTTATTTTAAAAAATGTTTATAACAATTGACGGCCCACTCAAAGCAAAAAAGTGTACATATATGTTTTTACTCAGAATAATATTACAAATCGAATGCAACCATTTTCAGCCACTAGTACTGCGTTTAGTCGGTTACTTCGAGTTCTAAGCGACTTTTCGGGGGTAAACCGCTCGCCTATTACAGGCGGGTTGCAATCATAACTACCCATTAGAGAATAGATATTTTGTACTCTAAACGGTAAGATATAAATGCACCCATGTGCACATATGGGTAGCAATTAATTTACTCCATTTGCAAGAATTTTTGTATGATGTGACGTTCTGGGTGATGCAGGTGGTCGACGATCCGCCAAAACGTCCTTCGCTGATGGGTTCTTCTCCTTTTGCTGGTTAAGGGAGTGAAATCCCAGGATAACTAACTATCTCCGTTGATGCAGGCCGTGACTCCTCGAAGTCGGCAAGGATACCCAGTAAACAATTTGTCAGCAAATTGTAACCAAATTGACACCAAATACGCACAAAACTTGTCGACAAATTCCGTGCCATCTGTGTCCGCAGTACGCTTGTGTTTTGCTAGCAAAGCTTGTGTACATGACTTGACACCAAATTGACACCAAATATCGAGCAAAACAGGGCAGCAAAAGTTCAACGGCAAATTTGCGCCATATTGTGAACAAAGCTTGCCAACAAAAGCTCGACAGCAAATTTGTGCCAAATTGCTAGCAAACCTTGACGAAAGAACTTGACGCCAAATTGACACCAAATACCGAGCAAAGCTTGCCAGCAATCTAACAGCAAATTGTTGACAAATTGCTATCAAAGTTTGTTGACAAAACCCGACGCCAAATTGATATCAAATATCAAACAAAATTTGAGAACAATACTTAACAGCAAATTGGCACCAAATACAGAGCAAATCTTGATGACACAGCTTGACGCCAAATTGCAGCAAGTCTTGTTACGTAGCCGTTAATAAATACTAATAAATATATTTTTTAGGGAAAATTAAAAGCATAAATTATAAAAAATATATAATTCTTTATTGATTTACAATAAATTATTTTATACATATGTTAAAAGAAATCTTTATATTTATAAAACATTATAGAGCTGGACAGAATATCCCATGTTAAATATCTTTATGGGAGATTTTTTTCCTCATCATTCTTTTTCTCATTGTTCTCATCACTATTCTTGCAGTTTTCAGAGTTATCATCGTTGTCATCTGAATGAGCCTCGTTATTGTTGCCGGTGTGTCTGTTAATGTTAAATATATCTTTATAATTATCGTTATTCTCGAAACCAAAGTGTTCAGAGTACTCAAAATGATCAGAATTATTAGAAAATTCAGAATGGTGAGGAAGTTCAGAATGATAAAAAAGTTAGAAATAATGAGAAAGTACAGATTCTTTTTGATTATGAAGAAAATCTGGTATTACGGAACTTTGGCTTTTAACGGAATGTGTTCTGATATATATATATATATATATATATATATATATATATATATATATATATATATATATATATATATATATATATATATATATATATAATATGTGTGTGAATTTCATCTTCAATCGACTGATAATTATCATACATATATAATATATGTATCAGCTTTTATATAGATACGTGACGCGGAAATTTGCCACAAAACGACAACAGAGAAAAATAATAAAACATCTCTTATAGTGAAACTAGCTTTTGAGCCCGCGCTTCGCGCGGGTGAATGGGGAGGGGGGGGGGGCGTAAAACAAAAAAAAGCCGCGACATTTTCATCTCCGAAAAATTTGCATTTTGGTATCAAATTCGAGAGAATCGGCCCATAAATGTGGAAGTAGTTTGCGATTAATTATTATTTATAAAAATACTTTTATAATTTTAATATTTATAATTTTTCATATAATTTATTTAAAAATTTTTAAATATATATTTTATTAACATTTTAATTATTATATTATTCACTTATACAATTTTATAATTCTAAATTTATAAAATTTCTCTGTATATTACATTTTTTGTAAAACATTTTTTACTTTCTTTTATTAGATGTCCTTGATTGCTGAATTCATCAATCTTAATTTTTACACTTTCCTTTCTGGTTGCTCTAGAAAATGCCACATAAAGTTGACCATGAGCAAATACAGGATGTGGCAAATAAATCCCAACTTTTTCTAAACTTTGTCCTTGTGATTTATTGATTGTCATAGCAAATGACACTCGAATAGGGAACTGTCTTCGTTTAAACTTAAATGGCAGTTCCAAATCACTTGTAATTAAATCTATCCTTGAAATAAAGACAATCTGTCCTCGAGTAGGACCAGTTATTTACCATTTACTAAAATTTACTAAAATAGGGAGAAGGAAAGAAGTATATTTACTAAAGTAGGGAGAAAAAAAGAATAGAAAGATATATAAACTGAAAAAAGAAACAAATATTATTTAGTATTTACCATTTCTAGATTCTTCGATTTCTCTTCTACTTATTTCGCTCATGCTGTTCGTGTTGCCATTTTCTAATGCACTCTGTTGATTTATTTCACCACTGATAACACTTTGTATTTTATGTCCATTTGTTTCACTTTCCATATCCACGATGACATCTATTTCATTCGGTTTTATCTCATCTGATGACATTTAATATGTGAAACCATCTACATATGTATATAGTCAATTATTATAAAATAACTCACGTAAAAAAATATAAACTATATCACCTTTAAGAAGTAATTTTAGCAAAATTTAGGCTTAATGAATAAACTATATGTGTGCGCGCGTGTATGTGTGTGTCAGCACATACAATTCTTTGAGATTCGGTCAATTATTTCCAGAAAAATTGGAAAAATTTTGGAACCGGTTTCCAAAAAAATCAGTAACGAAAAATTATACACTTAATGCAATCCCCGGGAAATTCTACCTCTACTTCATATACAATTCTTTGCGATTCGGTCAATTAATTCCCGAAAAATTGGAAGAATTAGAAAAATCGGTTTTCAGAAAATGGGTAACAAAAAATTATACACTTTATAACACTCCTCGGAAAATTCTACCCCTGTTTCATATACAATTCTTTGAAATTCGGTCAATTATTTCCGGAAAAATCGGAAAAATTAAAAAAACCGGTTTCCAGAAAATCGGTAGCAAAAAACTATGCACATTATGATACTTCCCGGGAAATTCTACCCCTGTTTCATATACAATTCCTTAAGATTCGGTAAATTAATTCCCGAAAAATTCTCGTAAAATTTGAAAAAATTTCGGAACCGGTTTCCAAAAAGATCGGTAACGAAAAATTAACAACGACATTTTTATCCCCGGAAAATTCTACCCCTATTTCATATACTTTTGGTAAAAATTTGGTCCACTAACGAATGAGTAGTTCGCGTACAGACAGACAGACAGACAGACAGACGTGACTTATATATATAGATAATTAATATAAAATAATATTTGAAGTAAATATTAAATTAATATTAAATAAATGTTGTTTAGAAACGTAATGGTAAACACAGCAGGTTTGTCTAAAACTCTTAGGTAGGTGAGCGAAAGAAAAAGAGTTCTTTTGATTAAGTCAAATTTCGTCTTTAGTATATGTAGTTATATGTACAAAAACAAAAGTAAAATATATTGACGTGACAAAAATTAATAATAAAGGTTTTTTACATTAGTTGAATCAAACAAAACAAATCAGTAACCTGTCCTGTAGATCGAATAGAAAAAAACTGAAATTAAACCAGATCTTACAGGACCGATTAAAGAGTCTGGATTACTGATTGAAATCAAAGTAAAAAAAGAAAAGAAAAGAAAAGAAAGGGGGGGGCTTCTGAATTTGTCTACGAGATCAATTCATCGTTTCCTTACTTACTCGGTTAGGCGGAGCGCGTGCCCCGAGGGCTTCGTGCCCCGGTGGTCACGGTGTTCTAGAGCCAAGCGTGTCAGAATGGCGTGAGGCCTCGCGGCCAATCGCCGTTAATACTCCCGCGTGATCCGATTCGAGGACTCTGCCAGGCGGGGAGTTTGACTGGGGCGGTACATCTGTCAAAGAATAACGCAGGCTAGAATATAAACCAGAGCCGCAAGAATGAGAGCAATTCCAAGATTTCAAGACGAGAATTAACCTTACAGAGCCCCTTGTACTACTATGTCGTTCTTCCAATATGGCGTCCCAAATGAGAATATCGGAATGGGCCCTGCTCGCTGTACCGGACTCCTCGCCTCAATCCTCCCTCTCGGACGCGGGCTGCCGCAGCTCTCCTTTTCCTGGCGGTGAGCTCTCCCTGGGAAGTCGAATCTCGCTTGGTTGGTCTCCAGAATACATGCCGCTTAGCTCAATCAGTTACGAAAAAAGGAAAAATTCATGAAACATCTTAAAAGGGTGTTTCAAATAAAATATGCAGAACTTGAAATGTGCTTGATGAACAAAAATGTCGTAATTTTTGGTCGCGATAAGAAATATACATACCGATCGAGGTCACATCCCGGGTGGTCACAATCTATAATAACTTTCAAATGTTTATCAAACATAACTGACCTGGCTTAAAGCCTTTCTGTACGCATCTTCGAGAGGAAGACTCAAACATAGGGATCCTAAATGGAGGGACATTAATTATTAAAGCCTATCTTAAAAATATCTAGCCTGAAATTTTTGTCTGAGTGGCCGACATCCACTCGAAGAATTAAAATAATGTCAAATAAATATTAAATAAATATTTTTTAAAATTATTATTGCGAATAAATGAGTAATGTAAAATAAATATTAAATTAATGTCAAATAAATATTAAATTAATTGTTTTTTTAAATCATTATTGCAAATAAATAATTAATATAAAATAAATATTAAATTAATGTCGAATAAATGTTAAATAAATGTTTTTTTAACTTATTATTGCAAATAACTTACTAATGTAAAACAAATATTAAATAAACGTTTAATAAATATTTTTTCTAAATCATTACTTCAAATAAATAATCAATGTAAAATAAATATATTCATTGTAAAAATAATATTTATTTAATAAACATTAAATAAATATTATTTTTACAATGAATTGTACAAATGTATAATTAATAAAAAATAAATATTAAAAACACATTTAAAAAACATTGTCTGCTGATTGGGTAACGGTGTTATGTAAACGTAGTCAATGTGCTGTTTTTCTGTAAGAGCTAGAAGAAAAAGATTGTGCTTGCTTTCTGTATAGATCAGATGGAAAGAATATCCACATAAAATCTGTCACATAGGACTGAAGAGACTATTGGCGTTTTAGTGAAGCAAGGTTAACCCATTTCTTTTCTTTTATAATTAACTGACCAATCACGGTTATTCCATTCTTTAGAAGAATAACTGTGATTGTTCAATCATTGAAGAAAATAACCGGAGTTGGATTAACCTCCAGTCGAAAACTCTACATATCATTTTTGCATTTATTGCAATATTTGTAACATTGTAATTAATAATTTTATTTATTTTATATTATATTTTATAATAATATATGCCATAAATGTAAAGATTTTTAATATATACAGTATAAAATAATTTATTTTAAATTAATAAAAAAATTATATTTATTTAATATGCCTTTTAAAAAAATATTTTTCAAAAAGTATTTTGTTATTTATAAATGGTTAGATAACTACAAGATTTGCTGTTTTTTGCTGATAATTTATTGTCAGGCAGTGTTATCACGATTTGCTCTGTATTTGGCACCAATTTGCAGTTAAATATTGTCCCTAAACATAGCTTGGTATTTGGCGTCAATTTGTTCTTAAGTTTTGTTACCAAAATTTTATCAATATTTGGCATTAATTTGGCGTTAGGTTTAGTCAACAAACTTTAACAGCTATTTGGTGCCAATTTGTTATCAGGTAGTTGCTAAGCTTTTCTCGGTATTTGGCGTCAATTTGTTTTCAAGCTTTGTCACCAAAATTTGCTCAATATTTGGCATTAATTTGGCGTTAGGTTTTGTCAACTAATTTTAGCGGCAATTTGATGCCAATTTGTTATCAGGTACTACTAAGCTTTGCTCAATATTTGGTATCAATTTGGGTCAATTGTGTACGCATGTTTTGCTACGTATTTGCTAGCAGTTTGTCGACAACATTTGGTAAAACAAATTTTGATGCAAATTTGTACCATTTTTGAAACCAAAATTTGTAGCAAGTATTTGGCATTATTTGTTCGAACAGATTTGGCTATCTGGGTATTAGGTAGGTAATATTCAATAAACTCTTTTCTTGAATGAAGATGTTTAGTTAAACTTTCGATATAAGGTTTATTGCTGATTTTGAAGTACAAATGGTTACTTATGGAAGAAAGGCACAAGTATAAGATGTGGTCGCGTTCTAAGCTTGCCCCAATCTTCATCGAATGGTGCGGGATCTATGCTTTTATACATTTTTGGAAATAGTAGTGGGGGTAATACATTCTTTGTTACAGATGAGTCATAAGGGCGGTGGCTGGGCGTTGCCAGGCGAGGTGAGTCTACTTCGACCTATACGGCTCGCTAGCCAACTACAATTCTACGTATGACTGGATTCCACTCGTATGAGTCACTCAGTGACCTTGCTCTGATTCTATTTTACTTCGGTGAGACGGATTGAGAACGATACCTTCATTAAAACATATATGAAAAGTTTTTATGGATTTAAAGAATATGAAATAGATATTAAATATTACTAAAATTGATATTAAAGATTAGCATTTATCTTTAGACATACCTTACATAAAGCAGAATAATGTAATTGTACATTTAAAATGGTTATTAGCATGTCTAAAGTATGAAGTAAACGAAAGGCATTGCTCTCTTTGTCTAACGGCTACTACCCCTGCTTAAAAAGTCAGATAGAAAATTATAAAAAAAAATCTTTTCATTCTTAATCGTGTTTCTGATTCCTGATTTTCGTAAGTGGATTAATATATTAACGATAGAAATTTAATGTAGTATTATTAAAATATCTTACATACCTTATAAATAAAAACCTATAAGACTTTTACGAGTAATAGTATATCATATATTATGAGAATTTCCTGAATAATAAGATATCAGGTCTTATAATAGTGTTCAAATAGAACTCTATGTAATGCTATCCGAAAGTAAAGAATTGAAAAACTAAAAACCTATAAGACTGTTACGAATAATAGTATATCATATATTATGAGAATTTCCCGAATAATAAGATATCAGGTCTTATAATAGTGTTCAAATAGAACTCTATGCAATGCTATCCGAAAGTAAAGAATTGAAAAACTCGCAGAAAAAAATACTCCTTTCTTTTTTAATCGTGTTTCTGATTCCTAATTTTCGTAAGTGGACTAATATATTAACGATAGAAATTTAATGTAATGTCTCATATACTGTACAAATAAAAACTTATAAGACTGTTACGCTTAATTGTATATTATATGTTATGACAATTTTCCAAATTATAAGATATCATATCTTATAATAATGTTCAAATAGAACTCTATGCAATGCTATCCGCAATTCACATAATATTGGATCTATAAAATAAGGTATAAAAACAAATGCAATGAGTATCAATCGTATTTTATCATAACTTTTGTGTACTTTCAATGTACTTTTATCGTTCCCTATCCAAATTTCTTTCGTTTTCTATATAGTCACTAATAGAACAAAAACTAGTACGCCATTCTATCACGTTCTATCGTGAGTCAACACTATCGTTTTCTATCTATCCTGCTAATGCCGTACTTATCGTTCTGTATCAAAAATTCCTTTCGGTTTTAATACAGAAATATACTGATTAAAAAATCATATACGAATCTATTACGTCGAATTATGAGCCTACACTATCATTTTCTATCTATTTTTCCAATGTAGTGCTATCGTTCCCTATCCAAAATTTCTTTCGTTTTCTATATAATCACTAATAGAACGAAAACTAGTACGCCATTCTATCACGTTCTATCGTGAGTCAACACTATCGTTTTCTATCTATCCTGCTAATGCCGGACTTATCGTTCTGTATCAAAAATTCCTTCGGTTTTAATACAGAAATTACTGATTAAAAAATCATATACCAATCTATTACGTCGAATCATGAGCCTAAACTATCATTTTCTATCTATTTTTCCAATGTAGTGCTATCGTTCACTATCCAAAATTTCTTTCGTTTTCTATATAATCACTAATAGAACGAAAACTAGTACGCCATTCTATCACGTTCTATCGTGAGTCAACACTATCGTTTTCTATCTATCCTGCTAATGCCGTACTTATCGTTCTGTATCAAAAATTCCTTTCGGTTTAATACAGAAAATATACTGATTAAAAAATCATATACGAATCTATTACGTCGAATCATGAGCCTACACTATCATTTTCTATCTATTTTTCCAATGTAGTGCTATCGTTCCCTATCCAAAATTTCTTTCGTTTTCTATAAATCACTAATAGAACGAAAACTAGTACGCCATTCTATCACGTTCTATCGTGAGTCAACACTATCGTTTTCTATCTATCCTGCTAATGCCGTACTTATTGTTCTGTATCAAAAATTCCTTTCGGTTTTAATACAGAAATATACTGATTAAAAATCATATACCAATCTATTACGTCGAATCATGAGCCTACACTATCATTTTCTATCTATTTTTCCAATGTAGTGCTATCGTTCCCTATCCAAAATTTCTTTCGTTTTCTATATAATCACTAATAGAACGAAAACTAGTACGCCATTCTATCACGTTCTATCGTGAGTCAACACTATCGTTTTCTATCTATCCTGCTAATGCCGTACTTATCGTTCTGTATCAAAAATTCCTTTCGGTTTTAATACAGAAATATACTGATTAAAAAATCATATACGAATCTATTACGTCGAATCATGAGCCTACACTATCATTTTCTATCTATTTTTCCATGTAGTGCTATCGTTCCCTATCCAAAATTTCTTTCGTTTTCTATATAATCCTAATAGAACGAAAACTAGTACGCCATTCTATCACGTTCTATCGTGAGTCAACACTATCGTTTTCTATCTATCCTGCTAATGCCGTACTTATCGTTCTGTATCAAAATTCCCTTTCGGTTTTAATACAGAAATATACTGATTAAAAAATCATATACCAATCTATTACGTCGAATCATGAGCCTACACTATCATTTTCTATCTATTTTTCCAATGTAGTGCTATCGTTCCCTATCCAAAATTTCTTTCGTTTTCTATATAATCACTAATTAGAACGAAAACTAGTACGCCATTCTATCACGTTCTATCGTGAGGTCAACACTATCGTTTTCTATCTATCCTGCTAATGCCGTACTTATCGTTCTGTATCAAAAATTCCTTTCGGTTTTAATACAGAAATATACTGATTAAAAAATCATATACGAATCTATTACGTCGAATCATGAGCCTACACTATCATTTTCTATCTATTTTTCCAATGTAGTGCTATCGTTCCCTATCCAAAATTTCTTTCGTTTTCTATATAATCACTAATAGAACGAAACTAGTACGCCATTCTATCACGTTCTATCGTGAGTCAACACTATCGTTTTCTATCTATCCTGCTAATGCCGTACTTATCGTTCTGTATCAAAAATTCCTTTCGGTTTTTAATACAGAAATATACTGATTAAAAATCATATACCAATCTATTACGTCGAATCATGAGCCTACACTATCATTTCTATCTATTGTTTCCAATGTAGTGCTATCGTTCCCTATCCAAAATTTCTTTCGTTTTCTATATAATCACTAATAGAACGAAAACTAGTACGCCATTCTATCACGTTCTATCGTGAGTCAACACTATCGTTTTCTATCTATCCTGCTAATGCCGTACTTATCGTTCTGTATCAAAAATTCCTTTCGGTTTTAATACAAAAATATACTGATTAAAAAATCATATACCAATCTATTACGTCGAATCATGAGCCTACACTATCATTTTCTATCTATTTTTCCAATGTAGTGCTATCGTTCCCTATCCAAAATT
>JASTWK010000602.1:0-25000 GCA_030770225.1 Temnothorax unifasciatus
CAAAACTGTAGACGTTAATAACTGATTCATCTTTAACATCAAGCAGTCGTTTTTATTATCCATGCAATTAATCAAATAATTAGGTGTTCTTAAAATCTTATATTGAGCGTCATATTTACGCAGATTTATAAATCATCTCTGTAATGACGTTTTCTAATCGCATAGAATCAATACTTTTCATTGAAACAGTGTCTAAATCTGGATCGTCAAATTCTTTAAGTCTACGTGCAATCTTTTTAAAGAACAGATATAACTTTCAAATATGAATGAACTGAAAGAATCTAAAGTATTTTTAAAAAATCTTACTTCATCAGTCAAGTGTATTAGATTGTGGACGTTGTATGTCACATTTTCAGGTCCGTAAATATCGGAATATTTTTGAACAAATTTACGTAAAAGTTTATCTGCCACAGACAAATTATGTTCCCATAATATTAAAGAAGGATTATTAAGTATTGTGATAGCCGGTGTGAAGCATTAAAAATGTTTGTACACGTTTGATGGCAATATATTCTTCAAAATTACAGGTCCGAAGTAAAGTAAGAAATGTCGATATTCAGTAGCTTTCCACTGTTTCAAATATTTTAAGGGTCTAGATCTTTTTGCGAATCCGTCTGGCAAGATTTTCATAAATATTCTAGTTTAGTAGAAATTTCTGTTATTTGTATGCCTGAAAGTCGTACATTGAGTGGTCCATATTGTATCCACAGCATAATAAGCCTTCTTACTACGCCAATATAAACACAATGCATGCTATCCAATGCAATGTTTTTCACTAAGTTGAGATTTGGAATTTCTTTCAAATTGTTTCTCCATGTTGATAATCTTCATATTCAAAATTTCTAAACTTATCATCTTGTCTTAGTGAAGCAAATTCTGATGTGGCAAAACACATACGATTTTTTATATAATTTCCTTCGATAGTGCATTTAGTGCAACTGTTGTATCCACTATGATACTTAACGTTTAAAATGAAAGCTTTTGCCGGTGAATCGCATATAAATGCACTAATTAGTATTTTAATTATTTGACCATCAAACTGATAACCGTCCCTTACAAGAGTTACTGCTTCATCAGTAAAAGCTCTTAAGAAATCATTAACATTTTCGGGCTTGCCGGTGCCGTAATAAACTCCTATCACTTTAACTTTACGTAATTTTGTATCAATACATAATATCGGCCACAATCCCTTTTCGGTAGAATTTCCTATAGGTGCGCCATCAGTATTTATATATAGCTTGACATTGGTAATTTTCCCACTAATTTTCCGTCGTTCCTTTACTATTTCTTCGACAGCTTTTGTCAATCCTATATGACAGTACTGCCCATGTCCCATATTTTCTATGCGCGTTGTTCTTGGTGTTCCCAAAAGCGTGCGAGGATCTTTAGGAAAATCTATTTCCACATATTCATTTAGAATAGCTAACAATGATTTCAAGCAGTTATGGAATACTTTAAACTCTTTAGCCCAGTTTTTTATTTTTAATTGAAATTGTTCGGCAAGCAATTTTTCTGGATTTTCCATCTCCTCATCATATACATTTATATCAGCTTCATCAATACAAATGTATCTATTTCAGAATCTACTTCACTATCACTGTATTGATACTCCATATCAAAATCCACTTCTGTTGCATGTTCATTAAAGTGTTCGTTATATACTTCTTGGACATTTGATAGTTCCATTTCATTGTCATTGTTATCATTTGTTAAAAGAAAATTATTAACCGTTTCTGTACAAGTTCTATCTTCTGATTTAGTTACAACTGAGCTTTGCTTTAATTGAAACTCGATGTTTTCAAGTTCTCGATTAGTTTGTTTTTTTGCGCAATGAAATAAATACGATTTGCTTATATTTTCCTCAGGTCTTCGACGTCGCGGCATCGTACAAAATTTTCAATCAGTTAATTATCTATATATAGAAAAATGTTTAATTTATAACACATATCTACCTATATTAAAATAAATACATACATACTTATTAAAATAAATATTGCAATTACAATTATTTTTTCAGCAATGTAATGTTACGTGCGAGCAAAATTTTATTCAATCTTTAAATAGTCAGGAATGTAATCGATATTGATTAATTATCCGATTTCTAACGGAGAGACGGTTCTCAGGCCGCGGCTCGCAGGGCATCGAATTACGCTTATTGATAAGACCTTCCTCCTCCTTTAATATTCAAAGACAAAGAAGTGGTGAGAAGCTTGCGCGGGGGGTTCTTGCCACTTGAGTATAAATAAGCGGGAAAAAATCATCGTAGAATTAGTTGTTAGGAGCTAGTTGTTGTCAATTGTAGTAGTTCAGTTCAGTTCAGGAGTCGGTCAATTACTTATTGTTAATCAGTTAATCATTTTCTTGCGTTCATAAACCGACAGTCTTTATAAATTCTGACCTCAACAAATTTTAAAGACAGAACTTAACAATAATTAAAATTTTACCAACTAAACCAGATTCTTGAATTATTGGTGTAAGAAAAGTCTCCCGAATAAAAATAATTTTAAATTCTAAATCTTGAAACTAATTAAAATCCTTCAATTCTACAACTCTTAACTGTCGCTGCCATTAGCGTGGCAACAGTAATTTCCAAATATTCTTGTCGCTGCCAAAAAGGTGTGGCAACAGAAGACTTCCTTCCTTACCTGTCGCTGCCAAAGAGTGGCAATAGGATTTCCTTTAATCTTCATTCATGCCCAGAAAAGAGGGCAGAAGATTCCAATTAAAGAGAATTAAATTTCAGATTAAACAAACTATACAGTTAAATCAAGATCCTTTTCCATTATTTCTCAAACTAAACAAATTAGTAACTAAAATTCAAGATAATAAAATTCGAAGCTTCATTCCGTATCAGTTAATTCCTTTAGATTTAATAATAAATTTTCCAAATTTTAATCTAATAAATAAATCTGACCCTCGTTATAAAACATATAAATTCGTTATCTTTTCGGACTAGAATAATCGCACAACCTGGTCCAAATCCCGGGTAAATTACTCGAATGTTTGACCCAAAACGGACCAATTAACATTAACTTGACAGAACGTGACAGTAAGAAAACAAATAAAGAAAAAAAATAAATTTTTACTTTTTTATGCATATACCTTACTTTTCAATAACATGTTAAAATATTTGGTTATATATGTTTTTATTTCAGGGTTTATTTTGTTTAAACTTTTATTTTAGTTAAATATTTTGTCATACGTGCGGAATAACCTATACAATCACCCTCATGTCATAATTAAATGTATTAATAGTGTTAAAAATGTTTTTAAAGATAAATGTGAAATAATCCATGTTTTAAGTAATAAAAGTTTAAACAAAATAAACCCTGAAATAAAAACATATTATTAACTAAATATTTTTAACATGTTATTGAAAAGTAAGGTATATGCATAAAAAAGTAAAAAATTTATTTTTTTCTTTATTTGTTTTCTTACATTGCTAAAAAAATAATTGTAATTGCAATATTTAAAGCATAAAAATATTGTATTTAAAAAATTTTTTTTTGAAACTTACGAGATTGTTGATTCCCTTATTTTATTTTTCCTTGTCTGACCGAATATGTACGTGTTATTAATTTCCTTCATAGAATGTGTACGTGTTATTAATTTCCTTCATGAATTTTCATTCAGTCTGCGAACATAAAATAAATACAATTAATAATAATTCTCAAAATTTAATTTAATATATGGTTACGTGATTCGTATGCTTTTAAATTTGGTCAGAGCCAAAAGTATATACTAATCTATGAATATTACAACAATTGCAAAGCAGCTTTCAGGTCAAGCACATAACATGACGTAGCAATAATAATAATTGCAATAAGCAATATAAGCAAGTACATTTGCTACGCCTGTTATGTGCTTTGGCCTTTAGGGCTCATGCACAATGAGAGGAAAAGGAACAAGGAATTAAACATAAGAGAATTCCGTGTCTTGAAAAAAAGAGAGAAGCTGCGTCTTGAAAAAAGATGCGACTATTACTATGTTTAATTTACCAATTTCTTCACAGTTGGATAACTCTATCCTTCGGTTAACCTCACTCTTCATCTCTTTCTAAGGGGGCAGGTTAGAAAGAAATGAAGAGTGAGGTTAACCGAAGGATAGAGTTATCTGACGGTGAAGAAATTGGCTATAATTCCTTGTACCTTTATCCTGGCATTGTGCATGAGCCATTAGCGATGTGGAAAAAGTGATAGCCACGGCAACAAATACGGCAACGACGAGAGTACGAGAGTATTGGCCGAAATAGTCAGACCTCACGTGGTGTGCAGGAAATGAGGATAGAATGAAAAGGGACACCGGAGACAACGACAACATAAAGGGTGCGTTCCACTTAACACTCACAAGACTCTTAGAATCATTTCATCCTTGTTTGTCAAATGTTAACCATCAAGACGAATGATCCTTATATGAGCGCTGTTAGCGTTAAGGAAAACGCACTCAAAAAAACTAATTAACGTACACGTACCTGTATCACCTGCTGTAACGTATTTCTTAACACTTGTAAAGGCTATGGAAAGCCACACGTAGCTTTAACGACACTGGCCGATAAAATTTTTACGAACTACAACGCGAGACTTATAACTATAATATACGCGACTTAATACTACATACACGACTTAATTATAATTACGCAGGACTTTGAACTGCCGGCCGCACGATCACAGACGATCACAGACAAGATGACTTGGCGAACAATGGTCGAAGTCGAAGGTCGTAGAAAATAATACATCAAGGACGTGCGCAACAACGACGCAGGGTCGGTGCCACCTTAAGCCCGTATCAGACTACCGACTGCAAAGGCCGACTCGACTGCCAATCGCGACTGCCGACTCACATCTAGCCAATCACACGAGGCGCCGACTGACTGGATCGCGTTTAAATTGGAGTTTATTTTCGAGTCGGCAGTCGGTCGGCCTTTGCAGTCTGATACGGGCTTTAACGACACCGTCGACCAATCGAGCTGCGCATATATTTCGTGCGACACTGCATCACGCACGCAGATAATGTCCGTGCTGTCACGTATTTGAAAACGAATCGTCCTAACAATTTTTACTTACTGAATTATACACATGGGCATATCATGCTCAAATTAAGTAATTATTTATACCGATATTAAAAAAATTCATTAAAATACACACATAATAAGTAATATATATGTTTCTTATACCTCTTTCGATCATATATACCCCAGCGAGAAATGACCCATCGAATCGACATCAAATTGACGTCGAAAACGTATATCGAAAAGTAATTGAAATATTCATCGATCTCGATGGAAATGTGGTATCACTTTCGATGACTTTTCAATTCAGAATAAATCGATTTCGACTCGATATTGATTATTATTTCCTCACTGCAGCTATTATTAGAAACCATAAAACATGATCTTTTTTTTGTATTATACATTAAAATAAATAAATATATTCACATTCCACTACTTATGTGTTTAATAGTATATCGAAATATATAAAAAATTATCTATTTATTTCTCCCTAATATCTTTATTAGAAGAGCACAAAACTTACAATAGAAATAATTTTTACAATTAATTTATTCATCTAGGTAGAATTGCACATATATGCACATTTATTATTACAAAAATATATTACTTAAGTCTAGATAGAGTTGCATATATATGTATTTATTATCAAAAACATATATTATTTAAGTCGCTAGATAGAGTTATACATATATGTATTTATAATCGCAAATATATATTATTTAAGTCTAGATAGAGAATATATATTGCACATATTGTATATTTATTATCACAAAAAAACAGATTTGACAGATTGACTTAGTGCAATTAACATAGATTGATTCAGTGTAATTAAGATTTAGGAAAGTTTGTCATTGAATAAAGTTTGTCATTAATGCATTTTTTTTTACAAAGTCAATTCGTTTAAATTAAAAATAAATTAAAATTAAAAGTAAATGGTTATTTTATATCCCAAGTAAATTGCGCCATAACTTGTTCCTAATATACTGATCATATGTACGTCAAAATATAAATAGTCTTGTATGCAAAATGTAAAAAAAAACATAAATTGTAAACAAATTAATATTAGAATTAGTAGAACAGATGTGTATTTAATTTTCTCTCTTTTATGAGTCTATATTTTTGAAATGTTTGACTTTGAGAATAAAATGTCTGTACAAAATCAACATCTCTAACAATAAGTTAAATAACTGTTGAAATAGATATAATATAAACACTTGCTATGTTAAATGTCATAAATAGCATACAATAATTACTGATATACCCTTATGGAAAAATGCACTCAACTTTCGGTGTTAAAAAAACTGTTAAAAAAAACACCATAGAAAAAACTCTTAAAGTTGGGAGTGATTTCGGACCGCCAATTGAAGGTTAACCATCATTTGAAGGTTAATCTTTAATTGGCGGTTATACCCAATTTTAAGGGTTTTTCTTTGGATGATGGTTAACCTTGAAGTGATAGTTACCCAGGGAGAAACGCGAGATCGGATAGACATCTAGCAAACGTCTATCAGACGCATCTAACTTAGATCGATAGACGCATCTAGATCGACGTCTAAGTGGCCTTTTTTAGACGCATATAATAGACGTCTAATAGACGTTCTGCGTAATAGACGTATTATAGACGTATAATAGACCTACCTCTAATTCAGAAATATCTCTTAAATGCTTCATAAATATCTCTGAAATGCTTCGAAAATATCTCTGAAATGTTTTAGAAATATATGGGAAATAATTTAGATACTTTTTCCCATATGAAATTGTTCCGGATCACCCTGTATAGGGTGATCGGGAACAATTTCTTATCCTTCATAAATCATATTCTTGATTATAGTTCATGATTTTGCTTCGCCGGAGGCCTGCTTATATTAGATCCTAACTGAAATTTACTTACGAGTTAGTCTTACCATTATGCGCCGCCTAGCGGCGTCGTTGCATATTTCTCTGAAATATTTCGTAATATTTCAGAAATATTCAGTGAAAAGGGTCATAAATGATTTCGATGAAACGTTTCAGAAATACTTCTGAATAATTTCAATGTAACATTTCAATATTAATTCCCAAGTTATCTTTTGGAAAGTTTTTAATGATATATGATTTTGATAAAACGTTTCAGAAATACTTCTGAATAATTAGCAAAAGAATTTATGTTCGACCCAACTGGCAAATTTTATTGTTCACAAAACGCTACGTTTTGACCGCAGATTTCGGTCCTTTTCAAGTTCAAGCGTATAGAAACTCACAAATATTATTAGTCAGACATAATGCCCAAACTACGCCGAATCTAAAACTAAACATAAAAAATTGTGGCACGCAACAATAAGTATAAGTTCAAAAATAATTATGTAAATCAAAACTTACATATTTGTGCGTTAAATTCACAGAAGTAAAATACAATTTAAACGGCATTTTTATTATTCGTTTATGTCGAAGGGCATGTAAGAGCCGTGCGGTGGTAAAATTTTAACTGACGAGAACAGACAAGTAATAAACTAATTAATGACGTCAATATTAAAAGTCAGGGCGTGGAGAGGGAAACACAGAAGAAGGAGATAGAATTACGTTTCTTTTATGATATGTTCGTAGAGATGTAAAGATTGCAATGCTACGTATATTGGGCAGACAAAAAGACATTTGTGCGCACGTCTCAAAAAGAACACCAGAACGATATCAGAAAATCGGCGAGCAAGCATTCTGTAGTGAGTGAGCATCGAACATCCTGTGGGCATGATTTCGATTGGGGGAAGCCAGAAATAATAAGGAGAAACAGATTAGAAAGAGGGAATTAGCGGAGATATTTTTTATTAAAAAATTTGATGACACCATTAATTTACAAAAGGACAAGGAGAATCTTAACGCTCTCTACGAACATATCACGAAAGAAATGTAATTCTATCTCCTTCTTTTCTGTTTCTCCTTCCACGCCCTGGCTTTTAATATTGACGTCATTGGTTTGTTTAATTATTTGTATGTTCTCGTCAGTTAAAATTTTACCACCGCACGGCTCTTACATGTCCTTCGACATAAACGAATAACGAAAATGCCGTTTAAATTGTATTTTACTTCTGTGAATTTAACACACAAATATATAAGTTTTGATTTATATAATTATTTTTGGACTTATACTTATTATTGCGTGCCACAATTTTTATGTTTAGTTTTTAGATTCGGCATAGTTTGGGCATTATGTCTGACTAATAATATTTGTGAGTTTCTATACGCTTGAAAAGGACCGACATCTGCGGTCAAAATGTAGCGTTTTGTGAACAATAAAATTTGCCAGTTGGGTCAAACATAATTCTTTTGCTAATTGTTAATTATTCACTGGCGATTCAAGTGCTCCGTTTTTACTTCTGAATAATTTCAATGTTACATTTTAATATTATTTTCCAAGTTATCTTTCGGAAAGTTTTTAATGATATATGATTTTGATAAAACGTTTCAGAAATACTTCTCTGAAATGTTCCGTAATATTTCAGAAATATTTCAGTAAATAGGGTCATAAATAATTTCGTTGAAACTTTTCAGAAATACTTCTGAATGATTTCAATGTTACATTTCAATATTATTGTCCAAGTTATCTTTTGGAAAGCTTTCAATGATATATTATTTTGATGAAACGTTTCAGAA
The DNA here is from genome assembly GCA_030770225.1 of Temnothorax unifasciatus. Taxonomy (NCBI): domain Eukaryota; kingdom Metazoa; phylum Arthropoda; class Insecta; order Hymenoptera; family Formicidae; genus Temnothorax; species Temnothorax unifasciatus. The sequence goes on from JASTWK010000602.1 coordinate 8,636, forward strand.
ATATTTCTGAATGATTTCAATTTTACATTTCAATATTAATTTTCAAGTTATCTTTCGGAAAGCTTTCTGAAACATGTTGTGCTGTGTGGGAACGCAGAGTGTTGATAAGACGAACTCAACAGTTGTGTCTGCTGAACGCGGCCATTCAGAGAGTGGCACGTCGGTACCACTCTCTCCTATAGGCTCTTTACGCGCGGTAAAAGGACGCGACGCCAGTGTAGGCAATCAAATATTAATAACCAGCATTAATTAGCTAATAATGACGCCCGCGAAAAAATCAATCACTATAACGTACAGCATTCCGTAAAAGTCTAATTTTAATTAAAGATTAATTAATATCAATTATTGTGTACATATCATTATATTTAAGGAGTCATTATACTTTGACGGCTAGCTATTTTTAACAATTTTTTTTCACAGTAAATACACCATGTAGTGAAATTAATTTTTTGGGGATTTATTAGGGCACTCTTAAATAACACCAAAAAATGTTTGTCATTTATCGTTTTTATAGCGTCAAAATGGAGTGTCAAAAAGATGCAAGTTCGCTGCGTTGATCAGTTTTTTCATTCAGGCTTACCTGAAACAAAAAGTCAAAAAGATTCTTAATTTGTATGAGTCCCGAACTAAAATCAGGTCAAAATGTTTATTTTATCTTACTTTTTACATTAAAAATACCCCCCAAAAAGTTGATTTTTTTCAAACTTTTCTTCAAACCGGCGCTATTTTGTTACTTTTAAACAAAAATTATTAATTTTAGTTCGGGCCATAGCGACACTCATACAGATTAAGAATCTTTTTGACTTTTTGTTTCAGGTAAGCCTGAATAAAAAAACTGATCGACGCAGCGGACTTGCATCTTTTTTGACACGCCATTTTGACACTGTAAAAACGATAAAGTAAAAAATTTTTTAAATTATAACAAAATTTTTTTCGTGTTATTTAAGAGTGCCCTAATAAATCCCCCAAAAAATCATTTCATTACATGATGTATTTACTATGAAAAAAAATGGTTAAAAATGCCTAGTTTTTGGGCCGTCAAAGTATAATGACCCCTTAAGTATAAGCCTCTGCACGCGCCGCTATCAACGTCGTATCGATGTCGATTAGACGTCTTTTTAAATTTATTACGTGTCATTCACTTAGACGTCTATTAGATGTCTATTAGATGTCGAAAAGTAAATTGAGCTCAAAAAAGTGTTTTATGAACAATGCACCGTTATTATGTGAATATTAGGTTTTAACTGTCTCTAAGAAAACGCAGTAGCATAAAATCACATAACATCTAATTAAGATATTTCTAGACGTTGTTTTAGATTAGATGTCTCCGACATCTAATAGACGTCTATCCGATCTCACGTTTCTCCCTGGGTAACCTTTAATTAATGGTTAATCCTTAAAAATGACGGTATAAACCCTAAAAATATGAATCCTCAAATGAAAGTAACAAATATGGCGTCCCAATGAAAATCTCTTAAGGGCTCCGCTCGCTGAACCGGACTCCTCGCCTCGACTCTCCCTCTCAGACGCTAGCTGCCGCAGCTCTCCCCAGCTCTCCCTTTCCTGGCAGTGAGCTCTCCCTGGTGATCCGACTCTCGCTCGGTTGGTCTCCAGAACACGTGCCGCAACGATCAATCCGTTAAGAAAGAGGTAAACAGACTCGACACGTTCGAAGAAACGCAAGCAAGTGCGGCCATGACACCTAACGAGTGAGGAAAGAGGTGGGGCCGGCAGGGGCTCTTTGAGAGTGGCAACTCGCGCATCGCGCCATCTAATGTGAAACGATCGGGCGTTGTAAAACGCGAAAAGAATTCGAGCGCAATATCTGAACAAATTATTTAATTTTTAATAAGTCCAATTATTAATATTTATTTTCATAATTGAACTTATTTTTTATTTTGATAAATGTAAATACCTTATTGTATTAATATTTAATATTAATAATTTAATTAGTTGCTTAATTTAACTTCTTGTTTAATAAATGAGCGGATGTAGTACTGAAAATGTACCTGTTATATAATATTTTAATTTTCAAAATTGTTAAATTACAAACAGGAATTTTGTTGTGACTTTTACAGTTATAAAGTAACTAGAAATGGAAGCCTAAAAAAATTAATATTGTAACGCAATTATTATAATGCTCAAATCATAAAATATTTACATTATCCATGTCTGCCAATACAATATAATTTTTTATTCATATTGTATTTTATATAATGGCAAGTTATTATATATTTGACAGGCAAATCAAAATAGCTTCGAATCGATATCGAAATGATGAAATATCGATGTCTTAACAAAAAATACATAATTTGCCTGTTTACAGTCTGGCGCGATGAATGTATGTCACAAATAATCTCTTCTTTTAAAAAATGTCATAAAGCACAAACATCGAAATAAGCTCCAAATTTCGAGCATTATTTCGATATGGATGTAATATCGATGATTTCGACGTCAATTTGACGTCGATTCGATAGGCCATTTCTCGCTGGGACAGCCGAGTGCGCGCTATAGTAGTTTACACTCTATAAAAGAGGTGGCATTCCCAGCAAAAATTTGATAAATATTTACAAAATATTACTACAAATATTGATTTTTAATTACCATAAATATTATATAAAATATTTATTCTATATTTTAATAATATATTGAATAAAGTTTTTATGAGATTTTTTCTTCATATATATAAAATATGTATAAAATATTTATATAATATTTCAAAAAAATATATAGTAAAAAATATTTATGAATATTTGTCATAAATATTGTGTGCTGTCTGGGTATTTCTTTATTTTCTTATATTAATATTTGTACACATACGTAGTCCATACATTTATACATCACGTAGTCCATACTATATGTCGATGACGTTTTGCTTGACAGCTTGACGTTTTGCGTACTTTTAATTCGCTGAAAATTATGGCGACCGCTGAGTGAACATGTTGAGACTTTAGGTGCATTTAGAATCGTTCAGCAGAGAATCATAAAACAGTTGCAATGCTGTTGCGTTCAGCAGAACGCAACTCCATACTATATGTCGATGACGTTTTGCTTGACAGCTTGACGTTTTGCGTACTTTTAATTCGCTGAAAATTATGGCGACCGCTGAGTGAACATGTTGAGACTTTAGGTGCATTTAGAATCGTTCAGCAGAGAATCATAAAACAGTTGCAATGCTGTTGCGTTCAGCAGAACGCAACAGCATTGCAACTGTTTTATGATTCTCTGCTGAACGATTCTAAATGCACCTAAAGTCTCAACATGTTCACTCAGCGGTCGCCATGATTTTCAGCGAATTAAAAGTACGCAAAACGTCAAGCTGTCAAGCAAAACGTCATCGACATATAGTATGGACTACGTGATGTATAAATGTATGGACTACGTATGTGTACAAATATTAATATAAGAAAATAAAGAAATATAGAATTATAAATTAGATAAATTCGGGTTTGCACGCATATAACATAGAATAATAGGTTAAGGAGGTCTATACACGTACGAATTTAGCTCGCAAGTCCGGCTCGGCTCGGCTTCTACTCGTTCGTAGATGGGATGTCACGAGCCGGACTCGGCGTCAGATAAGCCAAATTCGCACATTTTCTTTTCGTGTGTGGTGAAAAAACGTTCGAGTCCAGCTCGCGAATCAAGCTCGCCGAGCCGGACTTGCGAGCCAAACTCGTATATACGTGTATTAGACCCCCTAAATATGTAAAATACTTTGATGCATTATACTTATAAATGTCATGGACTTATGTACTTATGTAAACTTTTTCAATAATTATTTTGAAGAAAATTACCAAGAGATAGTAGGAATGCATCACATATTATAAGATGTGCCATAAACATCATTAGAAGGTATGTATATTTTATTATAGTAATATTATAATTTGGGTTAGTACATTACATTTAATTAATAAATATAATGCATCAAAGTATAACATATTTTGTATACATTTAACGATTTAACTTATTATTCTATGTTACATGTGTGCTAACCTGAATTTATCTAAATTATAATTATAATGTATTTCTTTATTTTCTTATATTAATATTTTTACATACCACTTTGTAACTTTCTGTGCGTTTCCACTGTATCTATTGCGTTATAAATAATATTTTTATATGTATATTTATATTTATATTTATACATTCTCAGCGATGTTAATACACTGGAAGCAGTTATTTTACTGATAACGTTTTGCTTGAGATACAGCGTACTTTTAGTTTGCTGAAAATCATGGCGACCGCTGAGTGAACGTGTTGAGACTTTGAATGCGCTTAGAATCGTTCAGTAGAAAATCATAAAACGGTTGAAAACTGTTGTGCTCTGCTGAACGCAGCAATATTCAGCGTACTTTTAATTAGCTGAAAATCATGGCGACCGCTGAATGAACGTGTTGAGACTTTGAGTGCATTTAGAATCGTTCAGCAGAGAATCATAAAACGGTTGAAAACTGTTGCGTTCTGCTGAACGCAGCCAATATAAATAAATGCCAAGAATCCATCCGAGGGGCAGTCAAAAACAGATCGGTATTTTTAGTTAACAAAATTGCCAATAAAAAATTCACGGTTAGTAAGAACGATAAAATGATTTTAAGATGGATTAATTCCACTAAAAAGTTTATTAGGGAACATCCGGACATTCTTTTCAAGAGCCGATAAAGGTAGTGTCACGGTGGCTTTGGATAGGGTGGAATACGTAGGGAACATGGAGTTGTTACTCTCGGATACTTCCATCTACGAAATTATAAACAAAGATCCGGTAAAAAAACTCACCAGTGAGTTACGCTCTCTAATAACGAGATGGAAGAGGAAGGGATATATTGATCATTCCATGTACAAAAGACTTAATTGCACGGACGGCATCCTACCGAGAGCTTATAGTTTGCCCAAAATACACAAGCCTGGAAATCCTCTTAAGATAATCTGTCATCCATTAATAGCCCGTTGTATATGCTTGTCTGTTGTTTACATGATATTTGGTCTAAAGGTGCTTCGGAATCTCCTAGCCATATCAAAAATAGCTACCATTTAGTTAACAAACTAAATGGTATGCCGTTCGACTCTAATTGTACATTAATATCATTGGACGTCGTTTCACTTTTTACCAATGTTCCAACAGACTTGGTGGTAGATAGTGTAACAAAAAGGTGGAGTGAGATTTCGAAGCACACTGACATTCCGTTTGACGAATTCACAATTGCAATCCGACTAGTTCTCAACTCGACATTTTTCTCTTTCAACAACAAATTTTATAAACAAATTTTTGGCAGTCCGATGGGCTCTCCCCTGTCACCGATAGCGGCGGATATGGTCATGTGTGACTTCGAGTGGATTGCAATCTCACAACTTAACTATGTTCCACAATTTTATTGTTGGTATGTTGATGATATTGTAATGGATGCTCCTTGTAATGAGATCGATAATACATTGGAGGCTTTTAATTCTTTGCATGAACGGTTGCAATTCACCTGTGAGATCGGACGGGAGGGCAGACTTAATTTCTTGGATGTCACCATTGTCATAGAGGATGAAAGGGTTATTTTCGATCATTTCCACAAACCTAATTTCTCTGGCAGATATTTAAACTTTAATTCGAACCATCCACTTTGTCACAAAAGAGGCGTAATATACGGGCTTACGGATAAGATCATCTCTCTGTCACACCCTCAATTTCACAAAAAAACTTTGACGGTATGATTAACACATTACTTAATAACGGATATCCGATTGGGTCCATTTTTCTACGATCAGAAGGAGGATAAAATTTTTTGCTCATAACACACAATCACTCAACAACCATTCTTTTGACAATAAGACTCCTAATTTTACAATTTCGTATATCAAATCTATCTCAGAAGGTTTTACGACAATCAAAAAAACATCAATTTCCGCCCGGCATTTACGATTCCATTCAAGTTGAACAGTTTTATTACAACGGGCAAGGACAAATTAGATAAATCGGCACACTGTGGAATAGTTTATAAGATAAGTTGTTTTGATTGTGATGCTACTTATGTGGGGCAATCTAAAAGACAGCTTAAGACCAGAATAAAAGAGCACAAAATCTGACATTACGAAAAAAAGCGGATCTCCATCAGTGATTAGCGAACATCGCCTTAAAACGGATCATAGATTGGATTGGGAAGGAGTAAAGATCTTAGACAATGAACCAATTTATAATAAACGACTCATCTCTGAGATGCTTCATATTAAAAGACAGAGTGAGGGTCTTAACAAACATAGTGACACGGAATTATTGCCAGATTCTTAACGCACTCCCTCCTTCGTGATTCCCACTTAGGTTCCTTTCCCCTCCTATTTTCAGTCCCTTCCACATGGTCCTCTCTCTCTATACGTCGCTGACTCTCGCATTTGACATTAGACCGACCACAGCCAAACAAGGTTCTTCGACACGCGTCTCTATGTGTGCAAGGTATTAATAATAAATTGATTTGTACGTAATGTAATAAGTTTAATTTCAACACTTGTAAATCTGATTCATATAAGGACATTCGGCATCACTCCTATCTATCCCTTGATTACAATGCGTTGAATAATCGACGGGCTCTTCCACGATCAACGTATGGACGCTTTAACTAAATAAAGGACACGATGATCTGTTGTTCGGCGTTCTGGGAATCGGATTGATACGATGATATGTGTGCGATTGACGATACACAGCAGCATATGTTTTTGATTGGCGCTTAATTATGTTAAGATAGGAGGTATTGCAATATTTTAATATGTAAGACTGTAAGATAAGGGGGTACTGTAAAAATTTTTTTAAATGTAACGACTATTCTGTTACTCTAAGATCAATGTCATTGTTACACTGAAGAAGGCCACAGTTATGGCCGAAACGTTTGTTTATTATTCTTGTTATTTTGTTCAGAATATATTATGGTAGCACAAAGATCCTGCTGGTTCGCAAGCCCTTGTGTAAATTTATTGTTATAGCAAGCGAACACTATCTACTAATTGTTTATAAGCATTATATTGCATACAAAACAATTTGTGGACAGGTAACATAGTTTTCATGTAAGATCTCTTCTGCATGTTTACAATCGTCGTATTTAACCCACTTATTGTTATTTCTATAACACATAACTGTATAATGGCCATCAGTTGCACTCCTTGTTTGTTTTCTAGGTGCCGTATAGTTGACAATACCAATAAGAAGATAATCTCTTTCAAGAAATGTAAATTTAATTTGTTTGGGGATATCACTTAATTTTATCTGAGATACTTCTTCAGCTGCATAGATTTCTAGCATAATATAAGGTCCTAAAAATAGAGAAATATTTACTATAATAAATACAAAAAATTAGAAATTTTTACATTGCTTCCTCATCATTACAGATTGCCACTATTGTTTCTATTTTATTTCGCTCACAAAGCTCCTCTATGAAGAAGCTTGTATTTTATTTGATGCATAATTATTAGTATTTATTTGTTTTGGCTTTCTTATAGAGGAAGCTTTATAAGCGAAATAAAATAGGAGCAATGGTGGCGATCTGTAATGATGAGAAAACAATGTGCAAATTTCTAATTTGCACATTTTTTTAAATTTTAAATTTAATTTTTTTGTGAATTGATAGAGCTTAGTAGCACAAGTGGGGTTTTACAATCGACGTAATGTCAAATCAATTTGGTTGATTAGACCCAGCTTTATATACGATCAAAAGTCCATATACGAAGTTTATGAAAACAAAGCTTCCTCTATGAGGAAGCAAAAATTTATAATTGTGCAGTAATAATTAATAAGCTTTATACCTATTAACTAATACCTGGAACACGAATAACACGAATATGTCAGTTATGTCAAGTATTTAATGTAGGTAACTTTAAATAATAATTACCTGTATGTGAATATACTGTTGTCTCCAAACCACTGCAATTTATTCGACCGCAATATCGAGATCCCTGTATGATTATGTTGTTTTCTACAGTCTTAAAGTCCTGGCGCGTCAATAAATTAATATCTGCATGCATCAGTGGAAATTCTTTTATTCTTTCTAAACAACCATTTGAACATGTAGATATTTCTTTAAAAGAAAAACATTTTGCAAATAATTTTTTGGGTAATGTGCCAACATTCACCGTGCAACCAATTAAGTTGCAATTGTTTGGTAATAATTTTCTTCTAAAAATCTCATCTAAGATCTGAGCTCTCAACTTAAGTATATGTATATTTTGTAATACCATGGGATGCTGTATTTAAAACTAATTGGAAACATGTATTTGATTCTTGCAAAGACATAAAATGTTTTATTTCCTTTTTATCGAAATATGCTGCGATAAATATTAATTGTAACAAATTATCAAAGGCGCAAGTGTTAGTAACAGGAAATTTGTTTCCTCCTATTTTTATTGCTTTAACTGATATATTGCCACCATTTTTTATTATTGGCATTTTCCTAACTTCATCATGTGAGAATAGATTATCGGCACTATCCGCATGCAGATATTTGCTCTTCCTCTTTGTGTTAGTTGTGGCTAATCCGCGCCAATTTTCTATTTCTCTCGTTGGTAATATATCACTCGCGATATTATTGTCATTGCAATTTTTGCACATTCGTGCTTGGCCATATCCTTCTTCGCTCACGGGTGTAGAGCATGCATCTATCGCATGCACTGCTTTATTACAAATATAACATTTGTGTGCACCGGTAGGATGTCTCCATTCGGACATACTAGACATGCTGGATTTGGTATGCTTGATACATTTATATTGTCATTAAATGTTTCAACTACATTTTTGTTTATTTCCTCATGCACTGAAAAAAAAGCTTAATTAGATTAGGTTGCAATAATCCAGGCTTGGTTAATGTTATCAAGAACCTTGGTGAAATAGTTTCAACTAAACGTATAAGTTATTGTGACGAAATAATTTGGTTAATGTTGACAAATAATTCTAGCAAAACCTGATATGACTTGGTTAATATTGGCAAAATTTGATAATTATTACCAAGTAATGATAAATGTAACCAAACGATTTGGTAAGTATAAATTGATAGTTTATTAGTAATTATAAAATGATTTAGAAAATATAACACAAAGGAACAATAAACTGAGTTTTCGTAAAGAATAATCTGATTATTTAGCACTACCTACTAAATTTAGTAATACTTACTAAATAATGAAATTGCTTACCAAATAATTGAGTAACTGTCAGCAAACCAATCAGTTATTATACTAATTACCAAACTGTTCGTTAATTATCATTAAACTATTTGATAATAAGTACTAGATAATTTAATTGACTCAACTAAACGCAAAATTTGTGTGCACCGGTAGGTATGTCTCCATTCGCACATACTAGACATGCTGGATTTGGTATGCTTGATACATACTCTTTTAAAATGTTTATGATTGTTACAAAATGTTTTGTTATTATTATTATAATTGGTAATAATAATCAAATATTTGAAAAAAAAAAAAAATAGTAAATGCATCTCACAAAACCAAGGATTTCTTTTCCAGTGTGTGATTCTTCTGTTGTATCTACTAGATAATTCAATCGCACATTTGCAAGTTTAACTCGTCCGCTTATAGAAAGTTGACATGCTTCAATACAAACTCATCAACTCGCATCGGTGTTTCTTCATTTTTGAGTAGTATATTTTTTACTATATTAAAATCTCCTTTCACCGATGCACTACTGGCTGGAATTCGCCCGTATCCAAATTTATCATGACAGACGCATGACCACATTGCTAAATACTTAATATGTGTCATTATTTTATTCGCAAATTTTGGCAAATAATGTGCATTTTCGCGATCACCTTCAATAACATTAATTTTTTCTGCGACATCTCTTTCAATCTCTTTGGCCCATTCTATCCATTTGTTTGTACGATCGTTATCTTCATCATTTTCTTCTTCTTCGTCAATAATGCTGTCTTTCGTTGTTTTACATAAATTTTCTTTTATCATTGAAGACATAAAAGATTTAATTTTTATTTTATATTCTTCGCAGATTGTTGTAGTGCCCTCTTCTGTTACTTCCTCTGTTTCGGTGCGTGCAATTATTAAAATAGATGTTAAAATCATTTTTGCTGTTTCTTCATTTCGGCATAAAATTAACTGACCCAACACAGATAAATAAAAATGTTTAATACGAGGTTGGATATCTTTTAAGAAATTTGCATAAATTTTTATGAAGTGTGCTACATCGATCCGAATGTAACAGTCAGGTACATGAGCATCTTTACAGGCATACACATCTAATTGGTAATTTCCCCAATAATGCACATAAAACGGATTCATCCCGATGTTATAAATAATTCCTGTTAATTTATCAAATTGCATTAAATACAAAGCTTTTATTGGATCTTTGTCAACATAATTTTTTCGCAAAACTTCATATTTTGCGGTACGTAATACTCCTGTAGTGTATAAGTGTGGGGGCTCTACCGCGTCATCATAATCCATACATTCTTCTGCCAATTGTACTCTATAAGCCATTGCAGATTTTCCACACATATTTTGTACGATAGTTTCTCGTATGGGTTTGCGAAGATAACGTTTACCGCAACGTCCATTACCTTCAGTAAATGTTATTATCGTGCTCAATTCGTTTTTGTCAGAGTTATCTATTTTGCAATTAATAACACAGGCACACAAAAAAAGTGTTTTTTTTGGCCGAGACACTACACTAGTGTATTCCCATGTATTTTTTCCCGCTGAATCCGAATCCGAAGTCAGAATTGTCAGATTGGCTGAAATTTATGAGAGAACCTCAAAAAACTGCTCAAAATTTCTTATAAATTTGAGCCAATCTGATAATTCTGACTTCGGATTCGGATTCAGTGGAAAAAAATACATGGGAATACACTAGTGTAGTGTCTCGACCAAAACACTTTTTTTTTTTTGTGTGCCTGTGTAATAGAACCGCATCGACAAGTTCCACTTGCGTATCCTGATTGTCTATCACGAGTCAGTTTATGGTTTTTAAAATTGAAGCCACATGACAGTTTAGTAGCTTCCCAAATTTTCTGAGAAATTTCATGCTGCTACATTCCTGATTGCAAAATTGTATGATGCCGTATCATTCTTCCTTTATATTTATCTTTCTTCTGATATTTTTTGTGAATTATTATAGCTTCAAAATCATTTTTTGGTATATTTATGGTGAAGATAGTTTCCTTACGTGACTGCATTACGCCCTGATAAGACTCGTCAGATGACGCCACAGACTCATTAATATCTGATGATTACTCTTTAGAAGTATTATTTTCTTCATCGTTTGTCTTATTAATATCCCGATCAGTAGAAGAAAAATAACTCATTAATTCATTTCGAACATTATGCTTGTTACACACAACAAATGTGTACAAAGCATTTGGCGTCATAATATTATCCATCTCATCTGATAACGTATGCCATAATTCTACTATGTTTGGATATGATTTTGCCGCTATCTAACACAATATCGTTTTTATAATTTATTAATAATTCCATTACTTTGTCCTTATCTATTTTAATAGGTCTTCCGCGATTAAACATGATTAACAACTTTATATTTAACTACAATAAACTATAATAATATATTACACCACAACGCAAGTTACGCTAGTACGCGCTTACGAATCATGGGATCGACTGAACTGCATCTACTATCCACGAATCTTTGCAGATCTTATGTCTCTTGTTTGATTGCCTCGAATAAACGCACAAACAAAAAATAGTCGATTAAAACAAAGTAATGGAAGATTGGCGTGGGTTAACAACAACGAATGTCTTGAGGCGATCGTGGTATGTCAAGATGCCAGTTCATGAGACGCTGAAAATGAGCGTCAACAAGGTGAATGTGGTGGTTTCGCTTGGACGCTAGCATCAAAGAAATAAAGTTGAATTTGTTTAATATTCAGCGTCGTCGCTGAATCATTGTTAATCGTCCCAGTATAATCAAACATTAGACTTGGAAATACATAAAATATTAATTATTTTCAAGTAATATATTCAAGTAATAATATTTTATGGATATATATATAAATAAAAGATATTATTTCTCAAGATTTTTGCTTGCTGAAAATGAGCGTCGAGCGTCAACGTGATAAGGCACCTTTAAACGTTTGCTATTCTTGAAATTATAACAAAAGAGAGAGATATCTTCTTTGTATCTTGCGACGCGGGTATTTTTCTCTAAAATGCCTCCAACTCGGACTATTGACAGTTGGCTCGTTTTCTACAATTGCTATCCATTCAGTAAATTACATTACAAGTCGCGTACCGAATTCCGAGTCACCGTCGACGTAGACCGGGGTCTTGATACGGCCATTGATGCCCTGCGTGTTCCTAACTCCGCATTGACCGGGTCGCGGGCGTGTCCCTATTATGTTGATTCTCCCCCTCACTCCCTCCCGGCCGGGGGGCTTGGCCCCCCGGACCCCCCACTGGGGGGCCAGGCCCCCCAGACCCCCCAGCTGGGGGGGCTCCGCCCCCCAGACCCCCCCCGCTGGGGGGGCTCTGCCCCCCCAGACCCCCCCGTTGGCTATTCAGCCAGAAATTACGTGTATATAAATATATATAATATATATATATATATATATATATTATATATATTTTATATATATTTATATATATTTTATATATTATAATATAAATAAAAAAATATATATAATAGATACATATAATATATATATATATATATATATATATATATATATATCTATATATATATATATATATATATATATATCTATATATATATATATATTTTATATATATTTTATATATATCTTATAATATAAATAAAAATATATATAATATATACATATTATATATATATAATATATATATATATTCACGTGACGTCGGGGACCCCCTCTAAAGTTATACATGTGAGTTGTGAGTTGTGAGTTGTGAGTTGTGAGTGGTGAGTTGTGAGTCGTGACGTCGGAGACCCTCCCTGGAGATATACATGTGAGTTGTGAGTTGTGAGTTGTGAGTTGTGAGTGGTGAGTTGTGAGTCGTGACGTCGGAGACCCTCCCTGGAGATATACATGTGAGTTGTGAGTTGTGAGTTGTGAGTTGTGAGTGGTGAGTTGTGAGTCGTGAGTCGTGACGTCGGAGACCCTCCCTGGAGATATACATGTGAGTTGTGAGTTGTGAGTTGTGAGTGGTGAGTCGTGAGTCGTGACGTCGGAGACCCTCCCTGGAGATATGCATGTGAGTTGTGAGTTGTGAGTTGTGAGTTGTGAGTGGTGAGTTGTGAGTCGTGACGTCGGAGACCCTCCCTGGAGATATACATGTGAGTTGTGAGTTGTGAGTTGTGAGTGGTGACTTTGAATATATATATATATATATATATATATATATATATATATATATATATATATATATATATATATTCAAAGTCACCACTCACAACTCACAACTCACAACTCACATGTATATCTCCAGGGAGGGTCCCCGACGTCACAACTCACAACTCACAACTCACATGTATATCTCCAGGGAGGGTCCCCGACTTGGGTAAACGTGTTCCTTCCTCGTTACAATATATTCGCCTTCATTGCAAGCCTCCTCAACCGACTTCAACACCTTTCCTCGGCCATTTTCATGTTTCACTTTCGGTAGAGAGCAACTTGCCGATGGTTTCGCAAGCATTTCCGGTTCCGTTTCCGCAACTGATTCCTCCATCTCCATATCACTTTGTACTCTTGAATCAACGAAATCATTTTGCACAACGATTCTCCTCCGTTTCTCAGCGCCTTTATCCGTTTTTTCGCTCCTATTCCGTCTTTTTCCCTGCAATTTCTTCCCATCTCCACTCGGTTTTCCCTCGATAAATTTCCCTCTAGCGCAATCAATCTTTTTTCCCGAGATTGTAGCCTCTGTAGATTTCGATGGGGACGCCAACTTGACAAATTGGTCAATCAAGTTTCCCATTTTCGCAGAATCACTTTGAAGAGATACTCTCCTAGCGGTAGAAACAGTCTTGGAGCGTCTATTTTTCTCGGTTGAATTCCTAGTCTTTTTTGCAAAATGTCCATCTTTCCGGCCAAAGGTTTTCTCCCTTTTCATTAAAGCCTGATCCCTCTCGGTTGAATCTTTATTCCTCACTAAATCCCTCCTCCTCCAAAGCTCAGCTTTCCTCATCGAATCCGCAACACGTTCCCGAAAGGATGATTTCGATTTTTCAGGGCTCCTCGATTTCCCAGCCATATTAAATGGATTATTAAATCCATTATTTCCGGTCTTTGGTGGAATCATCGAATTTGTCGTTTTTTCAACAATCACCTTCTTGGCAGCTGCACCCCAACGAAACAGTTGTATTTCTTCATCACTACGTTTTCGGCAAGCTGATGACACGCTTGGTCTTGATTCAAGATCTAGTTGAAAATTCGGTTCAATTCGATATATAGATGCAGGAATATGTATATACATGTAATTAATGCTCATGTAATTACGCGAGAATAATTGCCAATGATACCCCGAGCTAGGATTTAATATTGTTGAAAGGTCTTGGAACAAGATGCTGAGCTGGACGTAAATTCCCAACAGGGAACGACAAGGAGAGACTAGTTTGGTTTTATGATAAGAACAAGCTCGAGATAAGATTCACACATAATTGTACTAGTCGGATAAACTAGTTTGTCACGAGAAATAATATAGGATGAAAAAGAAATGTAATATACCGCACCCTCCAAGTCAGCGATATGTTTCAACCGATTCGATAGTTGGAATAGAGAATACCAAGCGGTGCAGGTAACGGTAGCCCGGTCCTTGACCAGATAAACAAGCAGCAAAAGTTCAGGGGGACGTGTGTTTGTGCGAATGCAAGTCCGAGTGAATGAGAGCGAGAAACTCTAGAAAAACTGGATGGTTGTACACACTACTAGTATTAATAATTACAACCAGCTCCTACCCAGCGAGAAATGGCCTATTGAATCGACGTCAAATTGACGTCGAAATCATCGATATTACATCCATATCGAAATAATGCTCGAAATTTGGAGCTTATTTCGATGTTTGTGCTTTATGACATTTTTTAAAAGAAGAGATTATTTGTGACATACATTCATCGCGCCAGACTGTAAACAGGCAAATTATGTATTTTTTGTTAAGACATCGATATTTCATCATTTCGATATCGATTCGAAGCTATTTTGATTTGCCTGTCAAATATATAATAACTTGCCATTATATAAAATACAATATGAATAAAAAATTATATTGTATTGGCAGACATGGATAATGTAAATATTTTATGATTTGAGCATTATAATAATTGCGTTACAATATTAATTTTTTTAGGCTTCCATTTCTAGTTACTTTATAACTGTAAAAGTCACAACAAAATTCCTGTTTGTAATTTAACAATTTTGAAAATTAAAATATTATATAACAGGTACATTTTCAGTACTACATCCGCTCATTTATTAAACAAGAAGTTAAATTAAGCAACTAATTAAATTATTAATATTAAATATTAATACAATAAGGTATTTACATTTATCAAAATAAAAAATAAGTTCAATTATGAAAATAAATATTAATAATTGGACTTATTAAAAATTAAATAATTTGTTCAGATATTGCGCTCGAATTCTTTTCGCGTTTTACAACGCCCGATCGTTTCACATTAGATGGCGCGATGCGCGAGTTGCCACTCTCAAAGAGCCCCTGCCGGCCCCACCTCTTTCCTCACTCGTTAGGTGTCATGGCCGCACTTGCTTGCGTTTCTTCGAACGTGTCGAGTCTGTTTACCTCTTTCTTAACGGATTGATCGTTGCGGCACGTGTTCTGGAGACCAACCGAGCGAGAGTCGGATCACCAGGGAGAGCTCACTGCCAGGAAAGGGAGAGCTGGGGAGAGCTGCGGCAGCTAGCGTCTGAGAGGGAGAGTCGAGGCGAGGAGTCCGGTTCAGCGAGCGGAGCCCTTAAGAGATTTTCATTGGGACGCCATATTTGTTACTTTCATTTGAGGATTCATATTTTTAGGGTTTATACCGTCATTTTTAAGGATTAACCATTAATTAAAGGTTAACTATCACTTGAAGGTTAACCATCATCCAAAGAAAAACCCTTAAAATTGGGTATAACCGCCAATTAAAGATTAACCTTCAAATGATGGTTAACCTTCAATTGGCGGTCCGAAATCACTCCCAACTTTAAGAGTTTTTCTATGGTGTTTTTTTAACAGTTTTTTTAACACCGAAAGTTGAGTGCATTTTTCCATAAGGGTATATCAGTAATTATTGTATGCTATTTATGACATTTAACATAGCAAGTGTTTATATTATATCTATTTCAACAGTTATTTAACTTATTGTTAGAGATGTTGATTTTGTACAGACATTTTATTCTCAAAGTCAAACATTTCAAAAATATAGACTCATAAAAGAGAGAAAAT